>CAJHZI010000516.1:92500-107327 GCA_905160935.1 Enchytraeus crypticus | reverse complement strand
GAGAGAGAGAGAGAGAGAAAGAGATAGACAACGAGAGAGAGAGAGAGAGAGAAAAGCTAGAGAAAGAGAGAGAGAGAGAAAGAGCCAGAGAAAGAGAGAGAAACAAGTGAAACAGTGAAACAAGTGAATAGCAACAAATTATAAGTTAGTTAATAATTATAGCGTACATTATAAGTTATTTAAAAATATGAATTATATTAAAAATTATGATATACATTATAAGTTAGTTAATAATCTAAATTATAAGTTGGCTAATAATATAAATGACACATTAGTTAATCATATAAATTATAGGTTAGTATACACTTGGTAATCACTTTTCCATTAACCGAAGACCATCAGTGCTGACGTAACCGGCATTTTTGAAATCAGAGATTCTGTATTTAATTAAGAATCAATGCAGTGGCGTGTTAGGTGAAAAGCTGATTATATTGTATTACTGAATTTAATTAAAAAATTCACAGAAAATTTGAAAAAATAGAGAATCAGTTCTATGGTTATCTTCTAACGTTAGACAACAATTATAGTTGCTGACGTAACGTTTAGAAAGAAGTTAATGCCTTGTATTTGTCGCCAGGAACAGATGAAGAGGATTCGTAACTAAAGGATTTTTTATCAAGTGAACTGAGTTGGTTAAAGCTTTGTTTTAATTGTTCTCAACAGCTGCTTACGAGTTTTATAAAAATAGTTAAAGATGCCCTTCTGTATTTTATCGCTAAAATTAGAATTGAGTAATTACAAAATAATCACCATTGTTCAGCATTCCGTCACTCATGGGCTATGCATGAAAACATTTTAGAACAGGAGCATCTTTCCCCCTCTGGCCTTTGACGCAAAACTCAAAATTAATGGGTTACCGTACTATAGTAAGGTACCCCCTAATTTTGATTTTCATGTATCCCCGTCAATTTTCATGACGCAAACTGCGTCATCGCTTATATATCCTAGACGCCCCTGTTTTAGGAAATATAGAGTGCTGCATTCGCATGAGTATGCTGCCATTGTTTTGCTTATATTTAATTTTAAGAATTAATCTTTAAAATTACAACAGAGATTAAAATAAAATCTCTCAACGAATTCAATGAGGTTCAGTTTCAACATCTGACTGTCTCTAGAATGAAGAATTAAACAATACCTAATTTAACGTCCATTTCTTTCGCTTAAGTTCTGAAAAACTTGTCAATTAAATCGCAACAAGTTTCGGCCGAACTCTTAACTCGATGCTAACATCGTCCATGACAACACTCTGAGGTGAGAACCGGACGTTAAACATCTTTGTAGTCTTATACAATTAAATAAATATATCAACGTAATTATTGGAGCGGTAAATGGGATACAGAGATAAGTTAAGGCGGTATAAAGCTTGGACTTACATGATGGCAGAGAATTAATAAGATGTACATATGCGTATATGTATATATATATATATATATATATATATATATATATATATATATATATGTATGTATGTATAAATATATATATGTATATATATATATATATACATATATATATGTATATATATATATGTATATATATATACATATATATATGTATATATATATACATATATATATGTATATATATATATATATATATATACACTGTGTTTTTTATAACTGATACCCCATATTAACTTTACAATAAAGTCGTAAGGTGTTGTCTGATGTTCTTTAAATTTACTGTACTTGACCAGCAGCCAATTCTACCAATTATGCAGACATTTCGTTTGAATATCTTTAAAAACTTGAAAGTTATAGTTTTGTAAATAGGATTGGGGTGGGATAAGAAATCTCCAGTACAGGATTACGGGCGTGTTACACGCAGCGTAAAATTATCACTATAAAACACTAGCGAACACGCAATTTAAATTTCTGCTAATGCTATTTGAAAAGCTTTCATTTCTTTTCAAAACGACGTAAAATAAGTGCTGATATGTTCTTAATTAACAAAGGTATTGAACATTTAATGCGTAGCTGTATTACTTTAGGTGGATTGAAGATGCGATATAGTTAAAGTAAAAGAAAGGGAGAAAATGGAGGGAAAGAGAGAGGGAGAGGGAGAGAGGGGGGGAGGGAGAGAAGGAGAGAAGGAGGGAAACATAGAGAAAGATAGTGAGAAGCAGAGGGAGGGAGATAGATTAAGAGAGAGTGATAGAGAGAGAGAGTGAGAGATTAAGCAAATGCGCCTATTTATGCCATAAGAAAGAATGAGAGAGAGAAAGAGAGAGAGAGGGAGAGAGAGAGAGAGAGAGAGAGATCTCGAGAGAAGCTGTTGTTGTTTTGTTATGTTAGAAACAACTGCATTGAGTATTCTATAAATAGGCTTATGCTATAGATTCTACTCAGTATATTTTCATTTCAAACAGACTCTGTTATAATACAACAAATCTGAAATCAATGCCTGTGATTAAATTAATTACAAATTAATGACGACTCCATAGAAAGCTCGCCTGTATACTGCCGCTGTATTCAACGCATATTGCATTTAGAGGCTCTAATGTATTCTAGTCAGAAACAAAATAATACGATCCTTTAAACATATTCAAAAATAGAGACAGTTTATTTCGGCAACGATCAATGTAACTATTTATGATCTGTCAGGGTCCAGCAGAACTATATTTAAAGTAGTCGTGGGTATTCATTGTTAGTGATATTCTATATCAGAGATATTCTATATCAGAGATATTTTATATCAGAGATATTCTATATCAGAGATATTCTATATCAGAAATATTCTATATCAGAGATATTTTATATCAGAGATATTCTATATCAGAGATATTTTATATCAGAGATATTCTATATCAGAGATATTCTATATCAGAGATATTCTATATCAGAGATATTCTATATCAGAGGCTCTACATTTGAATGTAGTATATGCTATAGGCCTATTGTATTCAAAGCAATAATAGATAATCTATTCTAGAGTGATATTCCATAGCAGAGATATTCTACATGTATATTAGAGGTAGGCCTATTCTACATGTATATAAGAGATATACTATTTTACAGATATTTCTGTTTATTGTGACGATTAAAAATTTATTGAAAATTACTGAACTGTGACTTTTAATATAATGTCAAATACTGATTGATTTGCTTTCAGATGATTTAAATGCCACGCAACAAAAGCAACATAACCACTGGCATAGCAACATACCCTTTGTCATAGCAACATTGGTACAACAACATAACAACTTACATAGCAGCATAGCCTTTGATGCACTGACATTGTTGGATGTCCGTATAGACAGCAAACCTTAGGTTAGCAGAGTAGCTCTGGACCAGTGGATGGAGAAGTTCTTTTGGATATAAAACAACAACAAAACAACAACAACAGTTACAGTGCTACAGTCATCAATGACAACATCGTGCACAACATTACTACGAAGATTGCTGCAAACATTACTACGATGCTTTGGAAGGATAGTTTCTTCTGGATGAAGGATTATCAGTCAAACAGAGGATAAATAAGTTGCTCTGGATGAACATGTAAGCATTATATCTCGTCCTGTTTTAGGTTGATTACCTGCAGGTATTATAGAGATAAAGAAAGAATCTTAACTAATTAAATCACTAATTACTGGTGGATTAGGTCGACAAATAAGATTTGAGGAAAAGATCTAATAAGAATGAAAAATAAGAAGAATATGGAGATTAGCTAATAACATCAGCCACTTCTTTAGGATATCGTCCATTGCTATAATGAAATTACTGAATCGAGATTTCAGTCATCATGCGAGATAGGGCGAGATTACTCGAGGATTAACTTCTATGCATGTGTACTCATCGAATACTGGTATGTAATGCGGTAAATAGAACTCTCTGAAAATATAGATACGCAGATCTCTATGGTAGATAGTTGGGTCACTCTAGGTTATGACAATATCTAAATAATTACATTTCTTAGAACACACTGATATCGTGGCAATTATCAAACTTGTGGATTAGTGAAAATCAGTACCGCACCCCCGCACCCACCACCCTGGAGTAAACAACCGTAAGAGAGAACATAGGAATCCACTAGAAATAAGAAGATCTACCGGTTTATCGCATATCTGGGATAAGAAGCAACGTCAGATATTTCTCGACCTAGTAGATCAATTGGATAGGATAAATCAATTCTTAGTAGAGTAACTGAGTAACTTAGTAGAGTCATTCAACTGATAAAGCAAGAGAACTAAAATAAGAAAATCTATCGGTTAATCGTATATCTAGGGTAAAAACAAGCGTCAGATATTCTTAGTAGAGTAAATAAACTGAGTTGGCTACAGAGCCCCTCTTCGCTATGCAATCACTGAGCACCTATCTAAACCTCTCCACTCCTCTAAGTCATCCACCCTCACCTGCCACTGGATTATCTCTCAATCCTGACCAGGTGGAGGACCTCCCGTGTTCAGCTTATGTTCTCTATGTCGTAGACCTCCTCAAGCCTGTGCTGGGCTCACCCAATCCTGAGAGACCAAGAGAATCGGCTCTGTTGTCCACTCAACTCTTCCTCAACAACGTAGCCTCGCCTGCTGTCTGTATGTTCGGCGTGGTTGGTAACCTCCTAAACCTGATCGTTCTGACGAGGAAGCAGCTCCAGAGGTCCATGGACAGGATGGAGAGGTCAGTCAGCGTGGGACTAGTGGCTCTAGCCGCCTCTGATCTCATCTTCTGCGTCCTCTATATGACTGGTAGTCTAGTTAAAGGTAACAGCATCTATTCGCCTCTCGACACTCGTCTCGCACTGTACTTTAAAATATATCAGGAGGGTTTGATCAACGTGTTTATGCTTACCAGCACGTGGTTAACGGTTAACATGGCGCTGGGCCGATACGTAGCTATCTGCCATCCACTTCACGCTAGAGGCTTCATCAACCTGCGAGCAACCAGAGTGGCCGTAGTCTGTATCTTCTTCGCCTCTGTGGCGCTCAATCTGCCTCGATTCTGGCACTACTTCGCTCAAGACACTCCCTGTAGTGGACTTCTTTCCTCTCTCGACTCTCTCACCCCTTCCATACAGGGCGTACCGCTACAGAGGCTCAACCAGTCTTGTGACTGTGTCTACTACAGTAAGGCCGTCACGAGAGTCTACACTGAGAACGCCCAATGGTTCGTATTCGCCCATGGTCTCCTCTATTCCATCCTCGGGGTCTTCCTGCCTCTTATCGTTCTTACTGTTTGTAACGTGTGCTTGGTCAGAGCTCTTAGAAGATCCTATAGGATGCAGTCTCTCTACAGAGCGAATAAACCCTCGGACTCCGGACACCGGATCACTCCCACACTCATAGCGATCATCCTTCTCTTCACATTCCTCGTCACACCGGCTGATCTCGTCAACTTTGCCCGTCTCACCACCGATCAAAAGATCTACCCAGCCCTAATGGCTGCTACTGACATCACCAACTTCCTCCTCACCATCAACTTCTCCGTGAACTTTGTTCTCTATTGCGTGGTTAGCGCACAATTTCGTCGCACGACGAGGAATCTATTGTTGTGCAGGTGGTACGGGGCGGATGGCAGAGCCCTTTGCGGGACGAGTCAAGGTGGGACCGGTGGGGGGATGTATGAGGGGAGGGAGATAACGGGAAGGGGTGGCACGCAGAGTTATGTGTGTAATTTCTCTGAGACTGAACTGATGCCGACGATATCAATGTATCAGCAAGCTATGCTGAGAGATTCTGATGAATTGTCGTAGATCAATCAATCGATCAATCAATCAATAAATCAATAGATATCGATGTATCAGCAAGCTATGCTGAGAGATTCTGATGAGTTGTCGTAGATCAATCAATCAGTCTAACAATCAATCAATAAATCTATTGATGGATAAATCATTCGATCAATCAGACAATAGATGTCGACACTTCTCATATAAAGAAATCATGTTAGCTCAGGATATCATGCCATCCTATTAATCAAGTGAACGGCGAGATCTGTAAATAACTGTTGTGAAAACGTCTGTACAATGTAACGATATATCAATGCAATATAGTATTACATACAGCGCACTACTATAACTACAGAACAATATCAATGTAATGCTATAACTACAAAACTATAATTATATATACAACGTAATACTATGACTGCAAATCTGTGCACAATGTAATACTATAACCACACAACTATATACAATGTAATACTATAACCACACAACTATATACAATGTAATACTATAACCACACAACTATATACAATGTAATACTATAACCACACAACTATATACAATGTAATACTATAACCACACAACTATATACAATGTAATACTATAACCACACAACGCTATAGAATTCTTATAGAGGTATTCTTCTTTGATCACAAGTGATGTTTTGTTGCACTGTCAAAGCTTGAATTATTGTTCGAGCTTACTTTACAAGCAACTGTGGTTTACTACTTCTGTTATGCGGTAAGAAATGTTATAATATTGCCATACTCATCTTTGATTCGTTGTTAGCGCAGATATACGATTAACCTACTGACGCACACAACACGCCTATCCACATAGGCCTCAGTCATGGGGCCCTTGACGGGTTTTGAACCCAAGCATCTTCATTACGCTTTACTGAGACAATTATCGAAACCATTGGACCATTTTAAGTCAGAGCCAAAGAGCTAAATGGTAAATCTTTCAGTTGTAATGTTTGGTCCACATGGTATTATACTGAAGGAAGTGAAAACTATCAAATTCAAGAAAAGTTGTTTACGCCTTTATAACAAAATTAACAACTTAAGTTTTAAAAACCCGAGTAGAGATCCTCAGATAACAGTTGTGGGTTGTTCATACAGATATTATAAACTCTCATTATTCTATTATATTAACATTTTATGAATATATCTAAGAGGTCATCAGTTCTCTCTTCAGTTTTCCCATTAGTTTTACCCATACACGGTCAAATTTGTAGTCCAATTTTTTGTACAATTTGTCTATAAAGATAAATTGTACAATTACATGGTATCGTATGTGGCCACTGCAAGTAAACTTCATGTAGAATGTCTTAATAGCGTAGGGATAACGTCATGAAGTTTTAAATGAAAAATCCTGCGGTGAATTGAACCCTCGTAGATTCGAATCCCAGCCGCGCTGATCTGAGCGTAAAATCTCGGACATTCACTGGACTGGTTATACGGAAAATGGAGTAAATTGCCTAACGGTTTAAACATGTGGTATTAAAAGTGATAGATATCGACATAGTTGATCATTTCACTATAATGCTTGTTTACTTTAAACAGGTAAACAGAGCAGTACGTTCGAGGATCATTCGTTTTGGCAAAACTAAATAAATAATTGTTTTAAAGAAAGAATGGTATTAAGTTGTGTGTACAAATTTAAAGAATGGTATTAAGTTATGTGTACAAATTTAAAGAATGGTATTGAGTTGTGTGTACAAATTTAAAGAATGGTATTAAGTTGTGTGTACAAATTTAAAGAATGGTATTAAGTTGTGTGTACAAATTTAAAGAATGGTATTAAGTTATGTGTACAAATTTAAAGAATGGTATTAAGTTATGTGTACAAATTTAAAGAATGGTATAAAGTTGTGTGTACAAATTTAAAGAATGGTATTAAGTTGTGTGTACAAATTTAAAGAATGGTATTAAGTTATGTGTACAAATTTAAAGAATGGTATTGAGTTGTGTGTACAAATTTAAAGAATGGTATTAAGTTGTGTGTACAAATTTAAAGAATGGTATTAAGTTGTGTGTACAAATTTAAAGAATGGTATTAAGTTATGTGTACAAATTTAAAGAATGGTATTAAGTTGTGTGTACAAATTTAAAGAATGGTATTAAGTTGTGTGTACAAATTTAAAGAATGGTATTAAGTTGTGTGTACAAATTTAAAGAATGGTATTAAGTTGTGTGTACAAATTTAAAGAATGGTATTAAGTTATGTGTACAAATTTAAAGAATGGTATTAAGTTGTGTGTACAAATTTAAAGAATGGTATTAAGTTGTGTGTACAAATTTAAAGAATGGTATTAAGTTGTGTTTAAAATCTGGGCTGAATAGGGAGTGAAAGTTGCTTCTCGCTAAGAATTCTAGAAGAGTAAATCTAAAGATTTAGACAACAAGTCGGTCAGGTTTTGTTTTTGGATTCTCGTCTCGTGTTTTCATGAGATGGAACAAGAAGATATGGATTGAAAGTAACGAGAAGAGAGTTTTCCTGTGAAGTGACATAGTGAGGATGGTAATTTAGATAAGAGCTTGATTTCCTGAAAAAGAAACTTTACAAAATTCAAATTCTTGTAATGAAATGAACAGTAACGATTTTTTTATTAGCCAGTGATTTAAAATACTCCATAGAAAAGTTGTACAGCTGTGTACAGTAAATATATCTTGTAGTCATTATAGTCTGGAACCAACGCTGTCAGCCATATTTGAAGTTGTTAGGTGGGTGGCTTATGCTTTTTATTCAATATTAAGAGTTTAGTGCGCATTCTATTAAATGAATTTCTCCCTCTCTCTCTCTCTTCTCTTTCTATTTCTCTATCTTTCTCTCTCACTCTCTCTTTCTCTGTCTCTCTCTATCTTTCTCTCTCTCTCTCTCTCACTCTAGTGTTGTAAAGTAAGACGTTCAAGATACAAATTCATAGTCACACAGTTTTCAAGATAATTATAGAGAACTTCATCGATTATTGAGGCAATCAATTCACCAGAGACTGACCTTTATGCAGAATACGGTTTTAGAACAATATCACTTATAGGCTAGTTTATCCCTGCCGTCCTAAATTGTTTGCTCCGACGACTTCTACAATACGTGCAGCTTGCGGTTTTCCTATCCTTCAGCATCCCGGACACAATACGGACTATCAACAGAAGTTAACAAAACCAAATGAATGGCTTGGCCTAATAGTATTAAACACTGATGAATATTTAAATAGCTTACACGTGTATCACGACAGGTAGAGGTGTGAATAGTTAATTTACGTGACCGACCCCGAGGTAACTTGAATTATCACCCATTTTGTTTATCAGGCGCATATAACTACATACATAATAACAATAATAATTATATACGCGCATACATAAACACAATACTGGGTATAAAAAGCACTTAGAGGCTTGTGGAAGTCAACATACATTTGTCTGTATGTTCAGGCAGGTTAATATCCTTTCCAATGTCAATAATATATTTTCCATTATTATATAACACCAAATGGTAGAAAACTCCGAAACACGATTAACGTTTCATAAACCCAAGGGAATATTCAATATTTTCTAACTGACCTGGGCTCAAAGCCTATACTTGCAATCAAGAATACACTAAGCATTGCGCCATCTCCCCTCCTGGGAATTAATATCGTCAGAGATCAAATCTATATCATTCACCGCACCTGTAAATGACTGATTGAATATAAACTGCGTAGATGTTTAAACGTGTAATACTGAAATGTGATAAAAGTCATACCAATTTCATAACAATGAGTGTTTAGTCCATTGCATTGACATACTAGAATTTAGACGACTAACTTAATAACTGAAGGATATATAGCTCATTACTCGGAATATCTCATCACGAACAATTCATAAATCAGAATGACTCAATTATTTAATATGTCAACAGACAAGAAGCTATTCGTCTGATTCATTTCTTCACTGAATTGTAATATGAAAATCTTAGAAGTATATGGAAATATCACAGGATTTCAGAAAGAATAGAGAGAAGATATAAATGAGACAGTGTGAGAAGAACTTTGTGTTTTGGATCCAACTTTGGACTATTTTGAAAGAATGGTGAGAGAGATGGAGAAGGGAAAACTGAAGCTGATTTTGATTCGAATATTAGTTTACTGAGAAGAGAAAATTAATTTTATATTAGAAATTGTTATTTGAAAAACAGAACAAACCTAATTAAATAATGCAATACTAATACTGCCACAATCTTTTACAAACTAAATTTTTCATGCAGAATTACTATTCATAGCTGGTAGTTTTCATGAAATCTCCACTAATAACTTCAGTCCATTTCGTGCTAAATACCACTATCTTGTTACAAGTTATATATATGAAAGTTGTTATCAGCTGCACTGAAATTGTACCTATTTCTTCCTGCAGTTTAGCGTTGCGTTGCTCAAAACCTCAGCTGTGAAGAGAGAAATTAGACTTGCGCTTAAACTTAAACTTTAAACACTTTGTTTTTTCCCCTACTTCGACAAGTGAAAAAACAAAGTGGGCATACATGTAATTGTAATTTTAATTAAACTTTCTTTAACTATCACTAACCCAAACCCTTACCCTAACCCTAAATATATTCCTAAGAAACTAAAGAAATTTAGTAAAACTTAAAAAAATTAAAGTGACTCGAGCCATAATCGAACCCCGAACCACATGATCTAATACCTAGCATCTATACTAATATGCCACCGTTGCTTCCGATTAAACCTAGTTGAATAGATGATGTCAACATAACGTACTAGAAAATCGTTATCCTATAGCTATAGCTGCTCTTCAGTTGTTGAAATAAGGGAACAGTATTTTATTGTACGTATAAGCGCAAATGAAATTAGGTGTAAGGGGAGATCAACTGTAAACAATAAACTTGTTTACAGAAGAATTTTCTGTATACACCATCATCATCATCATCATCATATTCATCATCATCATTTTCTGTGCGCAGAAAATGTCTACCATTTCTTTTCTTTCTAACGCCTGAAGAAAAAGACGAGTATCTCCTCATCGAAAGCCTTGTCATCTCTTCTTGTGGCTTCAACAAAGTGAACACAGATATAGAACATTTCCAAAAACATTTAACATTTATGAAATGAAGTACTTTTACATCAAATAAACGATGGAGAGAAGTGGAGGGAAGAGGCAGGAAGGGAGGGGAGGATTTATTGACGGGGTGAGAAGTGAAAACGTAAACATATTTGTTAACAGGAAAAGTTTCATCACTAAAAGCAAACAATATTTAGTAAATGATTAGCTGAGCGTGAGTATATATGAGAGAGCGAAGAGAAATTGAGATAAAATGAGATAGGGATGTCTAAGAGTGAGATAGAGAGAGAGAGAGAGAGAGAGAGAGAGAGAGAGAGAGAGAGATAGAGAGTGAGATAGAGAGAGAGAGAGAGAGAGAGTGAAATATACCTATTTAGAAATATCCGTCTCCTCTAGATTTAAAGAGATTGAGAGAGCGAAAGAGAGATCGAGAGAGAGAGAGAGAGAGAGAGAGAGAGACGGACAGAGAGAGAGACTGAGCGAGAAGAAAGAGACAGATAGAGAGACATAGAGAGAGAGAGAGAGAGAGAGACAGAGAGAGACAGAGAGAGAGATAGGGTCATAAAGAGGAATACAATCAGAGAGATATAAGCGTAGAGGATGTAGGTTGGACAGGAAATGACTTCAGTCAGGTCTACCGTCTGTTCCATGTTAATGGATTCTCCGCTGAAATCTTCAACACTCGAAACCCGACACTCGGCCTCGAAGTCGAAGAAAAAACTTCCAATCAGAGAAAAGAAGTTGAGAGATGTGGTATCGCTTATTCTTGTTCTACTTTCACCACCATATCATAATAAAAATAATAATAACCTTGATGACTTCGAGTAGCAAGGCGGCGATTCAGCATGTATTGCTTGAACCGTTTTTATCAAACCCCTGGTTCTTTACACCGGGGTAAAAAATAAAAAAAAATAAAAAAATAAAAAATAAAAATAATAATAATAATAATAATAATAAACTTCCACAATTTCTATAGCGGTGTCATGGCCGGTGTCCGGTCTTCGAGACCGCTTTACAGGTTCCTGGCAGGTTATTATTAATCCTTTCCATGGTCCTTTCTTTTTATGACTTCAAAAGATGACGAAGTGGTTTGCAAACTAGTGTCTTCTACTTATAGTGCACTGTCTAACGGCAGGTCCATGGCATAGAACTCTTCCAACCAAATCTATCCTCAGCTTTTCTTCGCATCTTATTTGGGCTGGAACCAGTGGCGATGTTGGTAAGTTATTCGACCGCGCATCAATATGTGCGGGGTTCAAATCCAGGGCTCTCTTATATCGCTTAAGTCACTTATATCGCTTTCGAGTGAGGAAACTGACGTTAACATTAGCTTTATCATCTCTAAATAAGAATTTGTTATTTCATCCAACATTCCATTCCTTGGTCTTCCTCTTAAGTCGTTTCCCCTGCATTCGATTCAGGCTCTATATCGGACTTCTTTATATCGGACACCTGCTCCATCCAATCGATACATTATAACATTGATTTATAGCTTAGCATATGTATGCATTTTACTCTAAATAATTTGACCATTGTAATGTCGTAAATGATATCACATTGTAATGATGCCTAAATATTTTTTTCTTTTCTTTTCTTATTAGGGCACATGTTACAGTCTTCAGACCTTTATGTCGTTTTCATTTCATGTGAATTGCAGTTTTCTGTGAAACTGTTGAGAAAGTAATGATTGAATCATTTAAATTAAATAAATAAAATAAATAAATAAAATAAATCGACTATTCGCATTCGCGTTTCAAAATTATTCTGAGCAATGTAAGTTTATAAAAATTAATGTACAAGTAAATTCTAGAAAATTCTCCTCTAGACTCTTACACATACTGATCTCTGATAGAGTGACAGACAGATGTAAGATTAGCAAGCCAGTATCCTGATACTACCTGACAGAACCTGACACTACCGGACAGAATCTTACGCTGCCTGACAGAATCCGACACTACCTAACAAAACATGACACTACCTAACAAAACCTGACATTGCCAGACAGAATCTGACACTTACTGACAAAACCTGACACTGCCTGACGTAACCTGACACTACCTGACAGAACCTGAAACTACCTGACAGAACCTGACACTACCTAACAGAATCTGACACTGCCTGACAGAACCTGGCACTGCCTGACAGAACCTGACACTACCTGGCAGAACCTGACACTACCTGGCAGAACCTAACACTTTCTAACAGAACCTGACATTTCCTGACAGAACCTGACACTACCTGACAGACTGATAATTGACGTCGAGAGACGGAGTTACTCTAGAAGCACTGAATGGTCCACTTAATCGAGATCTACAGCTGAGCCAGTCTCTCTAGTGACTCGATCAATTCACCTACCTCTCTCTCGTGTTATAGGAACTGTCAGATTAATTATTGTGTTCGCAAACTCCGCTATAATAATTATGAAAGACCTCCAGCCGATGATGAATCGAAGTATTTACAACTACTAAATCTTTTCTTACATTTTAATAATTGTAAAGCTTTGCTTACGTTTTATATTAAAGTTTAATTGACAGAGACAACATGACGTCTGTAAGATTATAACTTTTCTATTAAGTTCATTAGAAATAAGCCACTTGTGATTATATGACACTGTAGTGATTATATGACACTGTAGTGATTATATGACACTGTAGTGATTATATGACACTGTAGTGATTATATGACACTGTAGTGATTATATGACACTGTAGTGATTATATGACACTGTAGTGATTATATGACACTGTAGTGATTATATGACACTGTAGTGATTATATGACACTGTAATGATTATATGACACTGTAGTGAGTCAAAAATCATACAAATGGGGTGTTTGACCTTTATTATAAATCACGTGAAATCTGAACTCTAAAGTATACCTACGCATACACGTTGACGGTATACTGTAGGCTCTACAATATACAAACATTACAAATCTCATCTATAACAACATCAGCACTATAAAAGCAAAGCCAAACCGACGAGGAAAAATAGTCCCAAATCGGTGCCTATTCAATATCTCAAACCGGTCAAAAACATAGCCAAGCTAAAAGACTAAGTTTAACGTCTGTTTCAGGAGCACTGGAGACACTTTCTGACACAGTTAGACTGAGATATGAACCAATGACTTCTGATAGTCTTCTGCGCATCAGTCAAACGTTCTACGCACGCGGCCACCAGATCTGAATGAAACAAGCGCTGCAGTATGCCGTTTAGATCAGCGAGTGTTTCAATAAAAGCCGTATTGTGACAATAAAACTACATAAATCTCAACTGCATAGAAACTTTCATGTATTAAGATCTACAGAGCAATGTACATGTATAACAAATGTACAACGTATGAAAATCTGCACCATTTCGCATAATATGCTTTATTGCAATTATAGCAAAGCATAAAACTATTGCAGGTGACCTATGAGAAACGGTTCGGCTGCATTACGAACACATCAGCTGTGAGATTGCGCTGCCAAACAGTAACATCTGTTCGGACAAAATATAGAATTTCCTTGTCATTTTACTGATTTTGGATTTCTAAAAATGTGAACTTGAAGTTGAGTATGTCATTTATTCACTATTTCATTCATATACGTTTCAATATGGAAATTATCTTTGAAATGTGTAGACTCAGTTTGTTTGTTTTGTTTGTATTGCACATCAGATAGCAGACGACGCTTTCAAATAATAATGTTAGGCTTCTCATATAGGCCTAACTAATAATAACAACAATTAGAGTGCTACAGTCATCAATGACAACATCGAGCACTACTGAAAACAACTGTAAAAAACTAACTAATAAATCTAACCGTAAAACACTAGTAAATTGTTACTCTTATTTCTCTCTAAATTCCGCTACGTTCTTATAATGTTTTGTTAAAGATTTCATTTTGCTTTATTAAAGTGAAATTATCTCTAAATTACTAAAATATTGAAAGAATAATGTTTAAAATGTTTTTATATTAAGCTTATGTAATATATATATATATATATATATATATATATATATATATTTATATATATATATATTTATATATTTATATATTTATATATTTATATATTTATATATTTATATATTTATATATTTATATATTTATATATTTATATATTTATATATTTATAT
>CAJHZI010000516.1:0-87500 GCA_905160935.1 Enchytraeus crypticus | reverse complement strand
GTCGTTTAGTTGAATTCAAACTAAAGGCAAACCATCGAGCACTGACGACTTGTCTTGTTCCCAGTTCATCAGTTGGAGAAACAAATCTTTGCATTTATCCTTTCTTAAATAAAACTATATATGTATTTAATACAACATAGCTATATAATAATATTGCTATTCACTGTTGGCCATTAAACGATATTGACATTTTACATGTTACTTGTTCTTATTCACTTGATAGGCTTGTAATTTTGTCTGTTATATTTGTCTACCATTGAATTTGTGAAATTTAATAAATTAATGCGCCTAAACGTCGCCTAATTGTTTACTTTAAGGAGGCTCAATATTGGTTCATGTTTTGATGTAGACTGCAGTCTTCAGAAGTTAGCGTAATATTTGTAAATTATTTCGTTTTTCGCTAAAAGTGGCGATATCGGAAAGATATTCGACCGCGGATCAAATGTGCGGGGTTCAAATGCTGGGCTCGCCTGTCACTGACATCGCATTCGAATGGGGAAACCAACGCTAAATGAAGTTTTAAATGACAGATCCTGAGGTGAATTTGAACCCTCGTGGGTTCGAATCCCAGCCGCGCTGATCTGAGAGTAAAATCTCGGACATTCACTGGACTGGCTATACGGAAAATGGACTATAAATTGAATAGTGGTTTAAACATGTGGTATTAAAAAGTGATAGATATCAACATAGTTGATCATTTCACTATAATGCGGGTTTACTTTACTTTAAAATTAGCCATACCTTAAAAGGAAGTTCAGAACCTGGGAAAAAGCCGTTACGCTAATATTTCAGTATGTTTATCTCCTACGTTATATCCATCTCTATATATTTAGCTACTACTCTTGTTTCTGTTCTCTGGTTGTGAAGTCATAGCTTAAGTGCTTTATATGTTATAGATTTATGAGAATATGACGTGAAATAAAATATCATAAACATTACTACAACAAGCATAATAAACACCGGTATATTGCTCTTGTATTCTGAAGATATCTTCTAAGCTCGTAACCGAGCGTAATTGAAAAGTCAACACGTGTTATATAGTGAAATGATCAACTGTGTCGATATGTCCATCACTTTTAGTACCACATGTTTAAACCGTTAGGCAATTTAGCCTAACTATTTATTAATTTATTATTATAAATTATATTAATTATTTATTAATTAACTGTTTATTAGTTTATTTGCTTACAAAACGTACTGCGTACAAAACGGCGTTAAAGCTGCTGAAATTTTAATTGTAGAGAAGGTAGCTAGAGTATGTCAAGTCGTTGTGATGTGAAGCGGTGAGCTTCTGGAGACTAGCGTTAAGTAGAGACTCGCTTTATCTTACAGACGTTGCTATACAGCAGGTCTGTAAGAAAATTGTTTAAAAAAGTTTTTACTGGTAATCATCTATTAGCTGGTTATTCGACTAGATTTTTGTGGAAAAAAATCGAGGAACAGAAAGAAACGGAAATTATTCCACTGATTCACTCCAAACATCCGGAAACCTACTGGATACATGCAATTAAACTCTGTATGCACGTAATATAGAGCTCTTTCTCTCTCTCTCTCTCTCTCTCTCTCTCTCTCTCTCTCTCTCTCTCTCTCTCTCTCACTCACTCACTCACATAAAAACACACACTCACTCGCACACACCCACGCACACACACACGCACATCTAAACAGGAGTTCTATCGATTGTATTGGACAGTAATTGAATATCTCAGGATATAATAACCTGACAATTCACTCAACAATCGTCACGCGATGACGTAGAGAGATCAGAAAATCCATGACAACATCGACTCTACTAGAGGTTGCATAGCTCTCTAGTCAGCAGATTATAAGTGGTACGGTTTGTCATAGCACAGCAGAGTATACACTGGTACGAAAGCCATAGCACAGCATAGTATGCAGTGATACGGTTTGCCATAGTACAGCAGAGTATGTACTGGTACGATATGCCATAGTACAGCTTAGTATGCAATGGTACGGTTTATTACAAACCGTAACACTGCATACTATGAAATAAAGAAAATAAAATGGAAATAAATACACATAGTACAGCAGAGTATGCACTGGTACGATTTACCATAGAACAGTACAGTATAGTATGCAGTGGTACGGTTTGTCATAGCATAGCATAGTAAGTAACTGGTAGGGTTTACCATAGTACAGCATAGTTTGTAGTAGTGCGGTTTACCATAGTACAATATTGTAAAACCAATTGATTAGTACTGGGGACTCCTTGTAGTGAAGTCATAAGAACAAAAAGACAACGTTGGGATAGGCCTTATGCTAAGACTAAATGAAATCACTCCAATTAGAAAAGCTTTAAAATATAGACTACTAAACAATAAAATGAGGGTAGGAATGGGAAATGAATACAAATTAATTAAACAATATAACAATGATATATGTCAATTAGATACTAAATTCAGTCTTACACAGGGTGATGTTTATGACTTTTGCACAGGATCGTGATGGGTGGAGGCAGAGGGTTGAGGAGGCTGCTCTGGTGTCCACAGAGTGACGTTGTGCAGAATACAAATTAACTAAAATAATTAACTAAAATTAAAATTAGCGAAATCACACTTAAAATAAATAAATCACTCTTAAAATAATACAATTAGCATTGTAATTTATAATATTTCTACTTTATTTGCATGTATATCAAGAATATAGCATTACAAATTCAGAATTTTCGTGGCATACTAAATACCCTTATTACGCGAAAATAGGAACAATATCATTAGCCGATTCTTTTTATTGTTGTTAAAATAGCTTCTTCTACTGGCACGAGTAGAAAGAATGACAGGCCCTTATCTTCAAACAACTTAGAACTAAATTTCATCGGTGGACAAGTCAGAAAAGATTTAGTATAAATAAAAATTAAGCGTCATCTATCGAGATGACATCAGCGACGGGAGAGCCCATGATTTGAACCGAATAGGCCTATCAACTAAGCTGCATTCAGGTGTTTAATCGATAATTAGATTTTTCTTAATCTTGCTCTGTGTTCTTGTTGTTGCACAGGTTCAACTGAATCCCTGAGTAATTCGGGAAGTCCATGATCTCATATAAAATTCAATCTACTTAAAAGTTAATATTCAATTTAGTAAATTAATTAAAATAAATAACAGATAAATTGTTAATCCGATAATTTCAGCTAGTACTAATTTAATATCACATTCTCAAAAAATAGACAAAGGATTTTGCAGCAATAGAAACTCAGGGATTTATTTCTGAATGGACGCCATTAGCCCGTGGGGTTATCGGCCGCATGCTAATAACAACAGAGACAATTACATACAGCATTAAGTCCATTCAAAGAGAAAATAAATCAATCCACGCATAGTGACTGCTAATTACACAAAAGCCTTTCTGGATCATATCCAATTCTTCCGTAGATGTTGCGCTGAGGAACTCATTAAAGAGAAAATAAAAGGTGTTTATTGTCGCCTTAGTTTTGTTAATAAAACTTCTGAACATTAGTTCATTCCTCATAAAGATCACCCCAATAGTCCTTCTTTCTGATGTTATTAATTAATTAAAATGCTTTTTCTGATGTTATTTGTTACAGAACTTCTTTCTGATGTTATTTTAACTTTTTCACTTCAGTACTTAGACTGTCCTAATGGCGTAGGGGTAACGTCATGAAGTTTTAAACGACAGATCCTGAGGTGAATTGAAACCTCGTGGGTTCGAATCCCAGCCGCGCTGATCTGAGCGTAAAGTCTCGGACATTCACTGGACTGGCTACACGGAAAATGGGCGAAATTGCCTAACGATTTAAACATGTGATGTTATAAAAAGTGATAGATATCAACATAGTTGATCATTTCACGATAGTGAGTGTTTACTTTTTTATTTTTTATCGTCTGATGTTGTTAATTACAATACTCTATCTGATGTTGTTAATTACAATACTCTATCTGATGTTATTTACTACAATACTTTCTCCGTGATGTAAAAAATTACAGTGTTCCTGTTATTCGTTACAGTTTTTAAATCAAGAGCTGAAAGGCTAAGGTTTAGTTCTCTGATAGACTGGCCAGGATTTGAACCCAACACCTACTGAGCGTGGTTGCCAATCGATCACACCACCACCACCTGTGAATCTACAAGCCTCGAGCTACACTGATTGTACCGATGTCTAGGCGCTTGGTGGACTATTTTCTCATTCAAGACTCTATGGGTTGGGTTGAAGTTGTGTAAAATGGGATCGCTAGGTTTGGCTTTAATAATATAACAGTATGATAGCATTCGTCGTGCATATGAATCAATGGAATCAATGGCAGGAATAAAACTGTGTATCACAAAATAGAGAAATTCTGGTTCATATACATGTACACGTAGGGTCAGAAATGTCTTTACTTAGGATAACTTTATGAGATCGGATAGATTTTAGTGCATTTTGTTGAAATCGTTGAATTTCTGTGCGAGCTTCTCGAACCTGATCGATTTATGCTAAACCAGTAGAGATCATCTCTAATTAGCGAACAGCTGTTGTCACCATCACCTCCACTGTAACCTCCACTATCTGCTCCACTATCTATCATTCCACTCCACTATCACTTCCACTATCTATCTCTTTCACAATGTATCCCTTCTACTATCTATTTCCTCATGCATCTATTTCTTCCACTATCTCTTCTCTTCCACTCTCTCACTCACTCACTTTCTCTCTCTCTCTCTCTCACTTTCTTTCTTTCTCTCTCTCTCCCACTCTCTCACTCTCTCTCACTTTCTCTCTCCCCTCTCCCTCTCTCTCTCTCTTTCTCTCTCACTCTCTCCCGCCTCTCTCTCACTCTCTCACTCTCTCACTCTCTCTCTCTCTCTCTCACTCTCTACCTCCACCCTCACCCCACCTCCCACTCCACTTTCCACCCCTCACCACCCGGTGGAATATTCTAGGCTGCTTGGGGAGGCCCTCAACTCTCTTCATCCACTGACTGACTGCTTTCTACCTTAAGTAAGGTAATTTAAAGCTAACGTTAACGTCAGTTTCTTCACTCGAAGCGATGTCAGTGACATGAGAGCCCAGGATTTAAACCCCGCACATACTGATCCGCGCTCGAGTGTCTTACCGACATCGTCACTGACTCCAACCATTGGCAATGCCGGTAAGATAGCCAATAAAACAACGTTATGAACATACGCTCTAATTCTTTTGTCTTCTGACAAGAATCAACAACAACAACATTAGGGTGCTATTGTTGTCCATGACAACAATGGAAACTATCCATCCATATCCAACCGAACCCATTTCACACAGTGAAGTACTTTAAAAATACAATGATCCAGTTTTATCGCTGATTTCTTCTAAGAAACGATACATAATATAAATACTCTCTGCAATGCCTTGTTTTATTGCTGGTTCCATGGTCTAATGGTTATCAAACTTGACATAACACGCAGGAGATCCGATACCTGTGTGATAAAGGTTAACATCGCGGGCGGGTTAACTTAAAGCTTTTCCTAAACCTGATCGACAGTTTAGTGAGTTTACCCCTCTTCAAGAGAAACTAAATAAATAAAAATAATAATAATAAAACTTAAACATTTAATGCGAGAAGAGCGAAAACTGAACCACCGATATTTCACGAATCGTTACACTCACTGAATTGCATTTAAAACACCTGATTTTAAATCAAAAAGTTTAATATATCACATTTCAATACGATTGAGTTCTAAGTTTTACTGATTACGAGCGGAATCTTCAAAAATTAAATTAACATAAGAATTAAGAACGTATAGATGGCTAAATAAATTTTTCAATGGCGTAGGCGTATCGTTAGGAAGTTTTAAATGACAGATCCTCTCATGGGTTCGAATCCCAACCGCGCTAATCTGAGAGTTAAGTCTTGGACATTCACTAGCCTGGTTATACGGATAGGCCTAATGCACTAATTGCCTAACGGTTTAAACACGTGGTGTTAAAAGTAATAGATATCAACACAGTTGATCACTTAAATAAAATACTAATCATAACAATATTAATTAAATGTCGGCAAAGCCAATGTCTACGTCAACCTTCCCACTCGAAAGCGACGTCAGTGACGGGCGAGCCCAGGATTCGAACCCCGCACACACCGATCTTCGGTGAATATGTTGTTGATGCTGGTTGATTTAAGTGCGATTCTTCACCATCCGGGGAGGTCGTAGTTGATTATTTCACTATAATGCGTGTTTACGTTTTTTTGCTAATTATCAATCATATTAAAACCATATTTCAATCATCATATTTGATTAGCTTAAATACGACATCGCGAGTGCTATAATCAGAGGCGGATCCTGAAATTTTTTCGGGGGTCAACAATATTTTTCAGGACCTTTTTAAAATCATGCAACCGTTTTGTTAGCTTTTGAGAGACTGAAATGATAGACTATGATCGCCACACCATTGGATCCTAGTAAACCACTAGTAAAAGTCAGACTAAATTCTTTTTCATTCTCAGTTGATTTTGCATTATACATAACGTAACATAACAACAATTAGAGTGCTACAGTCATCAATGACAACATCGAGCAATATTTAGACAAAATCAAGCCGGCGAGCATAAAGTAGGTCCAAAAACGGTGCAAATTCCAAAATCCAGATAATCAGTCCAAAGTAAGGGGCATTAAAGAAAAGGACTTTTAGGCGCAGGTCGCTGCTCATGGACGCTGGATGGAAAAGAGAGATGGAAAAGATAGGTCTTCAACTGCCTATGGAACTGCTTATAAGAAAGCAAAGGCCGATGTGCTTCAAATGAAGATTTCCGCAGATTGGATGGAAGAGAATTCCAGATCTGCGGTGCAGCATGCTAGAAAGAAAGAACGATTAGATAGCTTAGAGCGTGAAGGTAAGCTAGGTCTCACAAGAGTAATTAATTTAGAAGACCGAGTAACAGCAGGCTGCATCACTTTAATCAAGTGAGACATGCAAGCTTGTCCAGGGATGGTGATGGACTTATAGGTTAACGAATTTGTATTGTAAATGATACGCTCTTTAATCTCTAGCCACAGACTTTAAAATGGGCGTAACATGTGAGTATTTGGAACTACAAAAATTTCTCGCGCAAGAGAATTCTGAACAAACGGCAATCGATCAATCTCACAGCCATGAAGATTTAAAATAGAGATTTACCCGGATTTTGGCTCGCGCCGTTTATGTACTCCTCTAAATGTCTAAATGTCAAGAATGTCTAAATAGCGTAGGGGTAACGTCATAAGGTTTTTAAATGACAAATCTTGCGGTGATTTGAACCCTCGTGGGTTCGAATCCCGGCCGCGTTGATATGAGAGTAAAATTTCGGATATTCACTGGACTGGTTATACGGAAAATGGTCTAAATTGCCTAACGGATTAAACAAGTGGTTTTAAAGGTGATAGATATCAACATAGTTGATCATTCATTATAATGCGCGTTTACTTTTTTTACCCTCACTCTGCTCATCGGCTTTGATTTGTTTTCACAGTGCACCGTGTTCTCATGAACAACAGTAGCAATCTAATCATATTGTTGTTGTCATTGTTGTTGTATCCTACATCGAGTTCTCAATTCACAGTTTTCTAATGGAAGCCCCTGGAGTACTAGCTTTTGAACTTGAAATTTGGGAATTTCCACATCCCTGGGAATTTTCAATTCTAGAATTTTTGATTTAAATCACGTCATTAAAGAACGACCTGCTTCATTCACGCTTGATGAGGTTCAGTAGCCTATGTCTTATCATATAAACTCCAAACAGCAATTTTTAGTCCAACTTTTATTTAAAAATTTCTAATTTTCATCACAATAAATATAAGGAGAATCTAAATTATTGAAATCTTAAAATTAACCATGAAAAGCAGTCGATGTTTACTCTCGTTTGCCGGTTACTATAGGAGAGATATAATTGGCCTCATAAAAGTAAACACCATTATAGTGAAATAATCAACGATGTTGATATATATATATATATATATATATATATATATATATATATATATATATATATATATATATATATATATATATATCACTTTTAATTCCGCATGTTTAAACCGTTAGGCAATTTAGACCATTTTCCGTACAACCAGTCCAATGAATGTCCGAGATTTTACTCTCAGATCAGGGCGGCTGGGATTCGAACCCGCGAGAGTTCAATTCACCTCAGGATCAGTCATTTAAAACTTCATGACGTGTACCCTTACGCTATGGAGACATTCTGTAGCGCTTAGTTAGCATAAAAATTGCTACTAATCAGAGTTCGAAGAAGTATTCAGCAAAATACTTTAAGTAAATAGTTAGTAAAAGTAAAAAGTACTTTATCAGAATTTAACTTAAGCAAAAAGTACAAGTACTCCACAAACATGTAGTAGGCGTACTTCGAACCTTCGTGGGTTCGAATCCCAGTCGCGCTTATCTGAGAGTAAAATCTCGGACATTCAACTGTCTACACGGACAATGGACAAAAGGGCCTTACGGATTTAACATGTGGAATTAAAAGTGATAGATATCAACGTTGTTGATCATTTCACCATAATGTGTGTTATTATTATTATTATTATTTACTTTACTTATTATTTAAGTTGAAAGTAAAAGTACTCGTAATTTTTAAGAAAACAAATTATACCTTGATAGGAAAGTTTTATATACTCTTAAGTAATTAATTAAGTTATTGACTCGATTTAATTCTAATAAGGAATGAAACCTTTACATTTGATGTCTGAAATTTCTGAACTAAAGGGATGTTCGATGACCTACATTCTTGCGTAGGATTTTAAAATTTTACATTAAATATTTTGATTTAACTTTGCATTCACAACTGAGTAAAATTAACATGGTGAACTCACACTGTCTCTAATGTTCTATCAAGTATGTGGCAGATCCAAGTAATAGAGCCTACATAGGCCTTCTGACATGCATAACTCGATATAGTGCTCGATGTTGTCATTGATGACTGTAGCACTCTAATTGTTGTTGTTATTGCCATTAACTGAACATTGTAACTGTCAGCCTAAACTCAAACAATTACAATAGTTTTAGTGGAATTCAGTCGTCATCGTGTGGTGTTTTGTTGTCTGTTTTGTACAAAGTCTGCAAGAGACGTCACTGACATTGCGTTTAGGCAAGGAACCGTCGCTAAATTTATTAATTTAGTGATTTATTAATTGACTAATTGATTGATAAAATTGTAAATATGCGGCATCATCAACGTAAGAAGTGGATGTTAATCAGTATCGTAAAGCGGTAGATATTTACATGTACGGCATTGCATGACTGGCTTGTATCATTTTCAACAGCATAATTTCATGTGAAATAAGAAAAGGCGATAAATTTTTGTGAAAATTGAAGTTACATAAATTTTGTCAATTAATTTCATAAAAATGTTTCCATCGTGAAATGATGTATGAGAAATATAAAGATATATTTGTTTGATCAAATTTCACGGGAGATAGGCATATTTTAGAAAAGATTTATCTGGAAATTGACCCTACAGCCTCTATCTTATTTGTCAAGTGGGCTGCCAAAGTATCTTACAACCGCTACAGGAACATCTTAGGAAAGTGTCACTTCTGCATAAAATATAAGAATTTTCTTTGGTCTCTATCCAGCTGATCAACATAATGTCACGTCTGATGAATGTGCCGTCACTTCAGCACCTGTGCCGGGTTGTCGTGGTACCCCTTGTGAGCAGAGACCTTATTGATGAACTCCCTGTACCTGCTAGGATAAAAGAGCATCTCAAATACGGTCAATATTGCAGCCTATTTAATATTAATAAATATATTTCCTTTATTTAATATAATTGCTTTAACTTTTTTTTATTATACATGTATATTAATTAACTCTCTTAGTGCACCGCCTACTGGCAGGTCCGTGGTACGTAACTCCTCCATGCTGCACTCATCTCTATCTTTCGCTCTCCTCTTCATGTCCACATACAAGTGGATCTTTAAATTATCTATAACATTCCTTTTGATATTCCTGGGGATTCTGTTTACGAAGGGAAGTTCCCCTATGCCTTCTTCAGCTTCATTATTCCTCAGCTCATTTTATTACAATACTGTATGTAATACAGGAGATGCTGGATGGTATTTTGGAGTATCTCAAATATGGTCAGAATTCATATTGAGAAGAGGTCATGCTCTTTCTTAGGAATGATTCGGTGCCAATTACTTTAATGAACATTTTTAGATATTTTTTCATCTGAGAGGCCTATGGTTGCTGTATGTCCATTATGCTATAGATACTCTAATTGCTAATTATCGCTATGGATGTTATGCTATGGATACTGTTTATGATACGATAGATGCTATATGGATATCTATACAAATAGATATAGATAACGCTATGAATACTTTATTTGCTAATTAATGCTATGGACACTGTATAATAATTAATTCTATGGTTGCTGTATTTGCTATCTGATGTTATGGTTGCTACATGTATGCTCACTAATTTGATGTTATGGTTGCTGTATTTGCTAATTTGATGTTATGATTGCTGTGCTTGTCAATTAATATTGTTATTTTTGTCAAGAATTATAATTTTTTTTAAATTGAAAATTGCTCAGAAAATAAGTATAGCATAGTAGTAATAATGCCATTGCAAAAACAGTTAAATCCAGGTTTAACGTCAGTTTCCCTGACATTGCTCGAGTGCATGTCAGTGTGACTTGGAGAGCAATGGATTTGAACCCTGCACTTGGTCATCTGCTGTCCAAGAAGATGCTCTCACGAAACGTCTGCTCTAAGTTGACCTCATAGTCCTAACTTTATAAAATAATCAGTATTTTTTCTAACTTCTGTTAATAATTAACGTTAAGCTATAGCCTGTCTGTATAATACTGTGTCTATTTGCAGCTGCTAGAGACGCATGGCTCAGCTCTAATGTTGAGGTTTATATCTTGAAAGTCAAGCGTCTTGATTGTCTCAGTGGAGTAGCAGTCGTGGATGGTGAGATCTTTGTGTTAGAAGTTGGTATCGATTCACGAGTTGCCGTGTATGAGTCACACAGTCTGACATGGTCACGTGATATCAAGCTTCCTGGCGTACGAGCACCTGAGACTCTGGTTGGTTGCTCCTACAACAAAGCTCTGTATATCAATAACTTGATTGAGGACTGTATCCATAGAGTCGACCTCAACAACAACAACTCTCTTACTCGCTGGGAGATGCATGAGAATCAGGAGTCACGTGGTCTCTCAGTGACACACGAGCACAATGTACTTGTTACAGTATGGAGACGCAACAACGAGAAATCACCGCGTGGCTGTGACCTGTACAAGAGTGAGGGTCAACTGCTGCGTGAAATAAATTTTGAAAGTAGCATTGGATACGCTGAGCAGACAATTCAGTTGTCACGTGATCAGTTCATCCTATGTTACGATTTGAGCTTCCGCCGACGTGGACTCTCTTTGATAAACTCTGAGGGTAAAATCATAAAATCTTTTGATGGAGAGAAACGAGAAGATGATGCTAAGTCATTCTTACCCAGCTCAATAGCAGTTGATTATAAGAATAAACTCGTGTTTGTGGCTGAGAGAGATAACAACAGAGTTCTACTGTTAGACACTGACCTCAAGTATCTAGGTCAGGTCAATACACCATGTGACCTCCGAAAACCTGATTACCTTCTCTATGACTCATACACTGATCGACTGATTGTGGGTCAATCGACTGACTTGATTAATCGTCTATTCCTCATCAGTCCTCCTCACTGATATTACAAGCAACTGCCTGTATACAATTATAATTCTATTTTATCCTCAAACTACACTTCTGATTTGTTACTGCTTAATTCCTCGTCATAAACTCTTTAATATCTCCGATATTTAAAGATCTATCTAATATGCTAAAATTGTCAGCTATCAATTTTTACTGTGCTGTGTTATTTATATTTAAATATAAAATTTAATTTTCTACCTGCGTTATATATAACCTATTCTTAACAGTTTATAAACCTATAGTAGATACTTCGTATTGTTTTAGATCAATGAACGAATATTTATTTCCCTTTTCACGTACTAATATACCTATGAAAAGCTTGAATGTACGTGGTCCTGAGCAATGGAACAATTCACTCGACACTATGCGTAACTCTATTTCTTTTTTCGACTTTAAGTCAACTATGTTGAGTTTGATATTAGCTCAATATTGATTTAGTTCACTTGATTTTTTATTACCTTAAACCTAAGGTTCAAGTAGACTAGCTTTTATTTTAAAGTTATATGACATGTGTCCAATAATTATCGTCTTTTATGGGCAGTAATTAATGTGCATTGTTGCCATAGGTTCTACAGTATTATGTAGCATAGAAGACAATTAGTAAACTTATTTGTTATTCTTAGTAGCTGCTACTGACTGTATTACCTCACAGAGCTTAGGCTCTATTGTGGTAACCCTCTTCCTGATTATTTGTTTAGTTTCTTGTTAAGTAGGCCTATGCTGTCTTTGTTGTTTATTAAGACATCAAGCAAATAAAAATGTTGCATTACAAACAGCACAGTCAAAAATTGCAATAAAGCTGTGTGAAATTTCTCCTTGGAATTTTCACAATGAGTTAACCTGAAGGTTAGAAGAAGGGATTAATTCAATGGATTAACTTCTGTAAATTAACTTAATGTTTTAAATCTATTGGATTAATTATCTGGATTTGACCTAATAGCAAAATGAATTAATTCAATGAATTTACTTAAAAGCCAGTAGGACTCCATGAATAATTTTACATATTGTTGTTCCTAATTTTTCTGTACGTGCATTAATGCATATCAAGTTTTAAATATTAAGTTTCAAAAGTTATTGTTGAAATAAATATGCGAAATAGGCGCTATTATTCGCAATGCAATAACCCAACTTTGAATTATGGAAAGGCTCAGATTTTGGCATAGAGTTCTGAACAAATTGCAATCAACATGATAGAAATATAGTTGTAGACGGTGGTCAGCTAGATAAGATGTGTACCATCTTCCCTGACGGCCGTTGTTCTAGTTTTTTCAGTCTGTTTGATGCCCTGTGTTTCTGGGAATTTTTTTAGTTTATTTCTTTTAAATGTTTATTTCGATTTGTATATGTCAGTGATTTGGTGTTGTTGCTGAAATAAACACATATCTCTCTCTTTTCGGTAATATAGGACACAATTTTTTAAGTTAAAAAATGCAAAATGAATTTGGGGGGCATGGCACCCTAGGCCCACCAGGATCCGCCACTGGAGCCTATAATGATTCCATGAATACACCACTGCACGTGTTACAAAGACTCCATCAATTTCCATGAATACGTCACTGCTAGCTACCATACAAGAATTTCCACGAATACGACACACTCTAGCTACCGTCTCAACACTACACGTGCTGCTATGATTCTATTCCAGCACAGCAGTTGCTTTACACTCCAGTCTAATTCTAGACACAGATAACAGTCCACAGGTGGCACTGATTAATGTAATTATGCGATTTAGAGTTTTTCTTTCGTAAACACGACACTCTAATTTACATCCACACCATCGACACGACACGCTAATTTACACCCGCACCATCAACACGACACGCTAATTTACACCCGCATCATCAACACGACACCCTAATTTACACCCGCAACATCAACACGACACCTTAATTTATACCCGCATCATCAAACGACACGCTAATTTACACTCGCATCATCAAAACAACACCCTAATTTACACACACATCATCGACACGACACCCTAATTTACACTCGTACCATCAACACGACACGCTAATTTACACCCGCATCATCAACACGACACCCCTAATTTACACCTGCATCATCAACACGACACGCTAATTTACACCTGCACATCAACACGACACCCTAATTTTCACTTGCACCATCAACACGACACGCTAATTTACACCCGCATCATCAAAACGGCACGCTAATTTACACCCGCACCATCAACACGACACCCTAATTTACACCCGCATCATCAAAACGACACGCTAATTTACACCCGCATCATCAAAACGACACCCTAATTTACCTCCGCCTCAGAGCTTTTTGGTGAATCGATTTATAGTGACATGTGATGGGGGGGACGCACAAATTCATAAGCACATGACTCTACATACTCGAGTTACCGTCTCAAACACCAGCTAAGATTATTACAACTTGAATTGTACAAAACAGTATTATTAGGGCCCAGTTGAAATGCACGTACAGTATACACTGTATATGTCAAGTAATAGTGAATTGAAATCGATTAATTGCTTCAAATGAGGAATTAATTCAAAATTGATTCATTAAAAAAGGTGTTATATGAATGCAAATTAAAATACTACTAATCTCTGTCAGTTAAAAAGCTGGAAAAGCTAATGTTAACGTCAGTTTCCTCGCTCGAAAGCGATGCCAATGACGAGCGAGCCCAGGATTTGAACCCGCACATACTGATCAGCGGTCGAGTATCTTACCGACATCGCCAGTGGATAGGTATTAGAAGAAGCGTGATGGATGTACGACTGCGGGATTGCTGTTCAAATCCAGAGCTCGATTCGTCACTGATTTGCCTCCGAAGCAGGAATTGGATCTTGGACTTCCGCTGTTTTGATCTCGCTTTCTCATGTGGTCTCTGTGCACTCAGTTGTCATCGTGTGGCGATTTGGCGCCTGTTTGTGTAGAGTCTGCAAGAGACGTCCCTGACGATGCCTTATGGCGAAGAACTGGACATTAAACTCTTATAGATTTAACTAGGCGTTAAACTGTAATATAGCGTTATAAACTATAGGTATAATTAGTGTCGTATAATTACATACACGATTACAGCATGTGCAACTTGCCTAATTTATATTTTTGTAGTTTTTGTTAATTCCTCCTTTTTTCATGGTTATTAGAATTGTTTCATTCTGATTGCGCCACAATTACCGTCGGTGTAAGTTTAAACATCCAAAACTCTCGGGAATTTATCATTTATCACCGGTTGGAGCCAGTGGCGATAATAAAGAGATAAATGATATTTATTTTTGTGATAATCATAGAAACATGCAGACCATCACCATCTCGTGGCCGATCAGATAAAATTGTACAAATTAAATCCTACAACCATCAGTCATATCAACTGTAGTTACAATTATCACTTAATGACATCATAATATCAGATAAACTAAACTAAGACGATAGTGAGTAAACAGACATCATATCAATAGTAAAACTGAGCAATCCAATGACCATCATTAATTACAATTAAAATTAGTTACCTAATAGTGCTAATCATTCAATCAGTTATATGACAGCTAATGATGATAAAGTACACAGTATTCAAGATGAAGATGTAAATGTAATATAGAGAGTAGAGTAAATTTCTGAGTTGTGTAAGAAAGATAGATCAAACGTTAACTGCAAGCATTTTAAAAAACGACGTCAGTAGATAACGTCAGTAAACATTAACCAATCAGTGAAAAGTTCACAAAACGACCAATCAGTGAAAAGTTCACAAAAAGACCAATCAGTGTTTGCAAATGATACACCAATCAGCCTCTACTTCACATTGTTAATATTAAGACAATAGACTCAGAAACAATAGTAACAGCTATGAGCGTATAAGATGATGGACAGAGATATATAAAGTATACATATATATATATATATATATATATATATATATAAGTATATATATTATATATATATATATATATATATATACATGTTATATATATATATATAATATATTACATGTATATCTATATATATAGACATATATATATATACATGTATATATATACAATATATGTCTAGATATATACTATGTATATATATATATATTAGATATATATATACATGTATATATATATCATATATATATATACATGTATATATATATATATATATGTGTATATATATAATATATATAGTTATATACATGTATATATATATATAGAATATATAATATATATATATATTATATATACATGTATATATATATATATATATATATATATATATATAGATATATATATATATATATATATATATATATATATATACATGTATATATATATATATATATACATGTATATACATGTATATATGATATATATCTATATATATATATATATATATATATATATATATATATATATATATATAGCTATATATATACATATAGATATAATATATATATATATATATATATATATATATATATATATATATGTATATATATAGGATATATATATATATATATATATATATATATATATATATATATATATATATAGGCCTATATATGAATAATAAATATACAAATCGAGTTTATTGCAACTACAGACACAATTACAACTCAACTCTTAGCAGAAGTAACACAAAAACTTAAGTTAAGATAAAAAGACTACATGCACAGCAGCTCAATAAAAGCATCAATTAGTTAAACGAAAAGGAGACTCAGAATGTGTATATAGTCATATTTTTATGACTTAGATGACAAAATTAGCAGCGTTTAAGAAACGTTACATCATCGAAACATAATCGCCCATTTCACCAGCTATAGGAGACATTAGAGTATGGCAGGAGATGATTGTTTCAGATTCGACATATGGAACGTTGATAGTTTTGTATAATAAACAAATCTGTAAACTAAAAGAGAAATTATCATAGTACTAAAACACAAATTGATAAAAATCCGTAACCAGGAATGAATACAAAATAACACGTTATGGTATGCAAAAGCTCTAAACCGTAAGTTTAGTAAGAGATGATTAACGTAGATACTGATATAGGCGATGAAAAACCAACTCAGAAGTCTTTAATAAAGTCAAAAGCTGTATTGCGTTGTGTTTAATAATTTAGACAACTTGTTGGCATATGAAGTGCCCTCTATTGACTGAAATAGCAAAATATGACTAGGAATATGTAGCTTGGACTTTACACATTGTAGAACATGATAGAGAGAGAGAGACAGACAGACAGACACAGAGAGAGAGAGAGAGAGAGAGAGAGAAAGGGAGGGAGAGAGAGAGAGAGAGAGGGAGGGAGAGAGATAGAGTCCGAGCTAATGGACTTTACACTACAATGTGTATAGTCCATTAGCTTGGACTTTACACATTGTAGAACATGACAGAGAGATAGAGACAGACAGAGAGAGAGAGAGAGAGGAGAGAGAGAGAGAGAGGGAAAGAGAGATAACTGGCAGCATATCTTGTTCAGGAATAATTCACACCACCTCAAGTCTTATACAACAAAGCAGAAAAGAGAATTAACAGAAATAAATTGATTTACTATCAAATTTCAAGGAGAAAATTAAGCTGGAAATGCATTATCACACACTGATATGGCACAACAGAATGTAGTTATTTTATCTTAATACTGTTTTTGAACTGGTTGTCTGGATTTTTGATGTGGCACCACTTTTGTACCCTGTTTTGCTCATCGGCTTGGATTTGGTTCTATAGTACTCGATGTTGTTTCTGAAAACAGCAGCACCCTAATCCCAATTCTCGCTGCATCGACCATAAATTTACCAGAACTAATTCTAATTCGATTAATTAATATTATTAATAATTTGATTAATTATTACTAATTATTAATTAGATTTCCTATCCAGTCCCCTCTGTGTCGACCCCGAATAGGGATTAACGGCATGCTAAAAGGAAGTTTTTTAAAATATTAATTCTAATTTACTAATTCGGTAAGGCCATGCATGAAATGCAATCAGAAAAAAATATAAAAAATTTCTAATGATCCACTGGCCTCTGTCATATCTCAATGTCTCAACTTATTTCACCACACTGCAGATATTTAGAGGTTCACTGTTCATTACTGACGTCCCTCATATCATCCTTGGATGAGTAAATGGACGTTAAACCTTTATTATTATAATTTTGGATCCAAACCCAAATGGTATTTTGACTATAACGTGCAAGACTGAATACAAAATAAAACGATAAAATTATGAAATAAACTTAAAATTTACAAGATCACAATGTTCACGAATTAGTTTGAAAATAAAGTGACAGTGAACATGAATCATACATGGATGTCAAATATCCTGTGATGACCAATATAAAAAATATCTTAAATCAGCCGATAAAAATATCTTAAATCAGCTGATAAAAATATCTTAAATCAATATTTTTATCAAAGATAAAATTATCTCAAATCAGCTGACTGTAGCCAGATAGCAACTCCTAAATATAAAACCCTGCATCCAAGTATTGACTGATTAATGGCAATGAATTAATAATTACAAATTAATACTAGAAATAAAAACCTCTGGTAAATGATGAACATATAAACAATAGAATTTGAGAATTTCAAAGCACGAAAAATTACTATCAACCTCTTTCTCTCCCTGTCTAGTTCTCTTTCTGTTTAAATGTTGTAAATAGAGGTTAACAAATCATCTACTGAATGCAATCTATCTGTTGACCACATTAATGCAGTATCTACTGCAGCAGACTTCAAACAGCTGCTGTCAGAATTGATGCATTGAGTATGCTAACAGTTATCGACAGAAGAGATTGTCAAATTTTTCTTTCTTTTACATCAAATGATCTAACTTATATGTGTATAATTCTGTGCTAAGTTCAAAATATAATATTTTCATATAAAAACTTGAATTTGTGTCTTGAGGCAACCATACAGAAGATTCTTAACACACTCAGCAACCAGTGCTGTGGGTTTTCAACTGATTAGTAATTAATTTAATATTCTCCTGATTTCAGGTCGAATCATCCAACTCAGATGTTCTGCCTCCTGAAGATTAAGAAAAAATTACTAGTTAATTTAAATCGATAATTAATTAATTACAATCAAGGATTAAGTTAAGAATCCATAAAATAATGATAAATTCAGAATTTCTCCCCTAGTTGTTGCTGAAAGCTTTTCTACAGCAGCACAGGTCCTGATTCCTGTAGCATCTCTTTAGATACACCAGAACCGACGACAACTGTTGCCTCAACAACGCGATCTCGTTCTTCAGCAACGTGTTATCACAGTCTCTCAGCTGTTGATCCATCAGTGCAGACAACCTGTGGCCTACAGTCTCACAACGGTTGCTTCTGGTGTCGTCTGTTGCTAGGCTGGTTGCTGAACCAGTGTTGCCACTGTTGCTATTGTTGTTGTTGTTGCTAAACGAACCTGTGTTGTTCGTGGCGATATTCACAACATTGCCATCATTGTCCTTGCTGTGGATAATATTGGCACCAGCATTGTTAGCAGTGTTACCAATCAGACAACAATTACCATTGTTGCCTTTGTTGCCATTGTTGGCAACATTGTTGCCATCATTGCCAGTGTTGCCATCGTTGCATGAGTCAGTGCTTTTGATTTTATCAGATTTACCAGAGACGTTACTATTAGCAATACCCCCACTAATGACAAATCTGTTATTTTCACTGTTAACGGTATAACAAGTGGTACTGCCACTCTTGTTGCCACTTTGGTTGCCACTGCTACCATTTTTGCCACTCTTATTGCCACTGTTATAAGGCCACAGCAGCAACAGAGCTGTGAGATAGTGCCACCTGGTGATTAAAGCGTTATCTATATCAAAAGCACGCTGCTCCAACACCTCATTGCACTTCTTCGGCGACAACATGCCCGAGCAACATCTCGCATCGCTAGTCTCTGTCTTCCTCTTCAGTCCACTTGACCTCACCGAGCCAGCATCAGCCTCCATAACTGCTCCCACATCTCCTACACCTGCTCTCGCTTCATCCGTCACAACCTGGAAATTTCTAGAAACTTCTACATTAGATTTCTCCATCTCAGCGGCGTCGCTCTTCTTTAAAACGACGGAATTTTTCACTAAATGAACGGCGGAAGCTTCCACCATGTCTCCAGTCCCACCCCTGTCACTACTGGATCTATCCTCATCACTGGATAAAGGATTACACACTGGTCTCTCCGCTCTACTCTCATCCACATCTTCAAACACGCACCCATCCATTTCCTCCTCTTCTATATCCACACAAGATGTGTTCATCGCTGTAACGCTGCACATAGCCGAGTAGTTTTCCGGTATCTTCGTGCCAGTGACGGCTCTTCGATTGAGCCATCGTCTCACAACGTTACCGACCGGTAGCCGCTCTAGAGCCGTCATGGCTGACAGAGCTGAGCAGCTGTGCAGATCTGACACGTTGACAGCGGGACACGTCACGTCCAGCTGCTCCTCCAGAAGTGTCACGTCACCTCCGAGCACCTCCAACACCTCCGACAACCTCTCCACACAAGCCTCTAAAAACTCCTCGTCTCCCACACAATCCTTTCCAGGTCCCGTCCAGTCCTTTCCAGCTCTGAGACAATCCTTTCCATCCGTCGGACTGGTGGAGCTGACGACAGAGCTTTGTGGAAGGTCTAGCTGAACAACGGATGTGGCACACTCTAACCTCTCGTCACTGGGGGGTGCCTCAGTGCTGAAGAGGTTCTTGTTCTTGTTTCTACTTCCTGTGAGCAGATCGTGCACGGGTGTGAGTAGTAGCCGAGTCCAGAGTGACTCGCACTCGAGCACAGGCTCTGAGCTGAGCCGAGGAGCCGTGATGCTCACACAGGACGAGAACTTGAAGAGAAGAGTGGGCACCGTGCACCTCTTAGACAAGACTATGTAGCCACGAGCCAGGCCTGGTCAATCAATCAATCAATCAATTAATTAATCAATCAATCAATCAATAGCATCTCTTAGACAAGACTATGTAGCCAACAGCATGGCCTGATCAATCAATCAATCAATCAATCAATCAATAAATAAATCATGCAATCAATAAATATCGTCATTCATATAACACTATTGGCGAAGTCATATCAATCCATGAATCGATGAATTGAGTCAGCGAATGAATCAATGAACTGAGTCAGTGAATGAATCAATGAATTGAGTCAGTGAATGAATCGATGAATTGAGTCAGTGAATGAATCAATGAATTGAGTCAGTGAACGAATCAATGAATTAATCGATCAACACATAAAAAATCAGTCAATAATGAACTAAAAAAATCATTATCATATATTAAAAAACACTCGATAGCAAAAAGCCAGGCTTGCTCAATCAACCAATCATACATCAAAATATTTATATATATATATATATATATATATATATATATATATATATATATATATATATATATATATATACACACACATACATATATATAGATATATATAGTCTTATATCGAAAGAAAAGAGCGTAATAAATGTATTCATACCACAGTGCATAGTATGTATACATATATATATATATATATATATATATATATATAGAAAATCCGATTAATTAACCTTGTCTTAATAATAAAAATTAATTCCCTAGACCTCAGCATATTTTTTAGTAATACAGATCTATTCGATTGGTGAGCGCCCAGGTTCCAGAAATTGCAACAAAATATTCTAATCCCGACTCTAGTTAAACTGAGATTCAAGGGATGATGATGATGATCTAATAAGTTGCTAAGATTAAAAATATTCATTGTTTTGGTTTTAAATAGGTTATACCATCTAAATTAATCCAATCAATTAAGTCACTCCCGTTATTGGAAATTTTAGTTTAGTATGGCATTTTGGCTGAAGCCAGTGGCGAAGTTGGTAAGATACTTAACCGCAGATCAGTATGTGCGGGGCTCAAATCCTGGGCTCGCTCGTCACTGACATCGCTTTCGAGCGAGGAAACTGACGTTGACAGTAGCTTTTTAGCGTTTTTATACATCCGCGTTTGTTAAGCTCAACTATTTAATTTCTTAAAATATAAGTATATATATTGTTTCATAAAAACCTTGAAAGCTATGGTGCGTAGCAACTGCACATTATATGCATCTATTGCAGAGTGACGGGAAAAGGTTATATATATCGCATATTTAGCTCAGAATTTACAATCACTATCTCTCAACACACCTGTATCAGGATCAAGTCGTGCCATGGCTTCATACAGCATCGACAATGGCACCCAGTGCGGCGGATATTTAAACCTCGCTACGTCAAGAATCAAAACAAGATCTTTCTCGCAGTGATACCCTCCAATGGGAGAAAAATGCCCCGAGCCCGTCTGCCCCAGAACCACACGAGAGTACGACACGACTAAGATCTTATCCGTGCGTCGGGTACACTCTCTCACGCACTGTCGAAACTCATCCACGCTGGTTGAGCCGTCCACCCGACGTGGCATTATATCCAGCGTGTTACACAGCGCCAGGCAAGCAAACTGATCCAGAGTTATTCCAGACTTTTCCACGACTTCCAGTGGCACGCAGCAGTCGAGCATATTCTCGTGATACCAACGCCATGGAGCCTTCCAGACTTTCTGCGGGTCGACCTCGAGGGTGTTCAGGACCATGACGAGAGTGGAGAGACCACAGAAAGCCGGCTCAGCTTGCGTGATGAACTGTGAGGCCAGGCCAAAGTAACACTCCATGTCGCCGGAGAGAAGTGCCTGACGGAAGAGAGTCTTTCCCTCGTTGCTACACAGTGCTATGTTGTCAGGTGGGAGTGGCTTGCGATAGAAGTGGGTGGGGGAAGCGGAGATGGGAGGGGACGAGAATGACATTGACATTGAGGTGGATAAGGTGGATTCTGAGATAACGGTTTCCAACGAATGCAGGTCGCTCGAGATGGAGACTGACTTCGACAGTTTTTCTACAGGAGATGACGTTCGAGATGATAGAAGAATTTTTCAAACATATCGCTTCAGATAATAACGTTCTGACAATATGCTTTGACATATTGCTTCTGACAATATTGACTCAGAGGATGTTTTCTTTTAACCTTTTCCGGCAGCACTGTGCAGTAGGAAAATTCAATGCGACAGCATCATGGTTGACTGTTACTGAACTTCTTCAAGAACAACCCCCTACTCTAAAAAATAAAAATCAGTTTTAGATTATATGTATATATATATATATATATATATATTATATAAATATATATATATATATATATATATATATATTATATATATATAGATATATTATATATATATATATATAAATCATACATCCCCCTACGGTTATGCTACTGAGACATTTATATAATGCATATATATATATAATATAGATATATATATATATATATATATATATATATATATATACATGTAGATATAAATAAAAACAATAATAACCAAAATCCAACAAGAATACTCAGAAGAAGGTGAAATAGGACGTGGAGTAAGACAAGGTTGTAGCATTTTGCCGCTGCTGTTTAACATTTACGCTGAGGCAATGATGGAGGAAGCCATGGAAGACTTGGAAGAAGGCATAAAAGTAGGAGGGAATTTGTTACAAGATGTACGATTTGCAGATGACCAAGGAATGGTAGCGGGTAGCAAGATTGGACTGCAGAAGATAATGGATAGGCTGAATGATACGGCCCTAAGATATGGCATGAAGATTAATATAATAAAGACCAAGGTTATGAGAGTGTCCAATAATAAAGGTGAAGTTAGTATCACAATAAATGGTACGAAATTGGAACAGGTAAGGAGTTTCAAATATTTGGGTCATACGATAACCGATGATGGGAAATGCGAGACAGAAATATGCAGTAGGATTGCACAAGCAAAAGCGGCCTTTGGTAGTAGAAAAGATCTATTAACAAAAAGTCTGAAGAAAGACACAAAGATAAAGATAGTGAAAACTTTGGTTTGGACAATGCTAATATATGGATTTGAAACATGGACCTTAAGAAAGGAAGATATTAGGAAACTGGAGGCATTGGAAATGTGGATTTGGAGAAGAATGGAGAGGATTAGCTGGACTCAAAGGATACAAATGAGGAAGTCCTGGAGAGAGTTGGCACAGATAGACAGTTCATAAATGCATTAACAAATAGGAAGAAGAGATGGATAGGACACATTCTAAGGGGGGAAGGTCTATTAAAAGAAGTCATAGAAGGTAGAACGGAAGGAAAGAGGCAGGGGCAGGCCCAGATTAGGTATGTTAGATGATTTAAAGACCCACTCATATGTGGAAATGAAGAGGATGGCGGAAGACAGAGAAGAGTGGAGGCATTATGTACCATGGACCTGCCAGTAGGCAGTGAACTAAGAGAGAGAGAGAGAGAGAAAGAGATAAATATATATATATATACATATATATATATATATATATATATATACATATATATATATATATATATATATATATATATATATATGTATGTATATAGAATGTCTCAGTAGTCAATATCGTAGGGGTAATGTCATGAAGTTTTAACTAACAGATCCTGAGGTAATGGAACCCTCGTGGGTTCGAATCCCAGTCGCGCTCACCTGAGAGTAAAATCTCAAACATTCACTGGACTGGTTACACGGAAAATGGTCTAAATTGTCTAAATGCTAAACATGTGGTACTAAAAGTGATAGATATCAATATAGTTGATAGATATCAATATAGTTGATAGATATCAATATAGATCATTTCGCTATAATAATGGGTTTACGTTTATAAATTTAAAAACATAAAAGTAGGGTTAAATTGTTGAACCCTAAGCACTAATAATAATAATAATAACAATAATTAGAGTGCTACTGGCATCAATGCCAACATCGAGCACTATTGAGGCAAAATTAGGCCGGCGAGCAAAAAGAAGGTCCAAAACAGTGCAAATTCCAAAATCCAGATAATCAGTCCAAAGTGAAGGAAATTAAAGAAAAGGAGGTTTAGGCGCTGGTCGCTGCTCATGGACACTGGATGGAAAAGAGAGATGGAAAAGATAGGTCTTCAACTGCCTATGGAACTGATCATAAGAGAGCAAAGGCCGATGTGCTTCAAATGAAGAATTACGAAGATTAGATGGAAGAGAATTCCAGATCTGCGGTGCAGCATGCTGGAAAGAATGATTAGATAGCTTACAGCGCGAAGGTAAACTGGGTCTCACAAGACTAATTAATTTAGAAGACCGAGTAACAGCAGGCTGCATCACTTTAATCAAGTGAGACATACAAGTTTGTCCAGGGATGGTGATGGACTTATAGGTTAATGAAGCAGTTTTAAAAATGATTCGCTCTTTAATCTTTAACCAGTGCAAAGACTTCAAAATGGGCGTAATATGTGAGTACTTGGAACTACAAAAAATTTCTCGAGCAAGAGAATTCTGAACAAACTGCAATCGATCAATCTCACAGCCAGGGAGATTTAAAAACAGGGAATTGCAGTAGTCAAATTTCGATTGCACAATGGCAGCACCAATTGTAGCAGCTGACTCACGTGACAAATAGGGACGTCTTCGACGTAGATCTCGAATATAATAGAAACATGCTTGTGAAGTTTTAGTAATGTGTTCGTGAAAGGTTAGGTGTTTATCAAGGATAACACCGAGATTTCTCACAGAAGAAACAGGTGTTATTGTAATATCCGACGATAACGAAAGAGTTTTCCCATTCAGCTTCAGAAGTTGTTGAGGTGTCCCAACCAACAAGAATTCAGTCTTAGATGGATTAAGTTCCAAAAAATTAGCAGACATCCAAAAGGATATAGACTGAAAACTTTGTTGCAGGAGGGCTTCAGCATCAGAGTAGGAGTTACTTACGGGTGAAACAAGTGTACATTTGAATGTCATCAGCATATAGTTCATGATTAATAGAATGAGAAGAGATCAGTATGCTTAAGGGTGTTGTATATAGGTTGAAGAGGATAGGACCAAGAACAGAGCCTTGAGGCACATCAAATTTTAAGTGGGAAGGTGAAGAGATGTACTCCATCACTTTCACACTAAAAGAACGATCCGTCAGATAGGAGGAAAACCAATCAGGAACAATTACCCGAATACCGAACCAGGAAGAAAGGCGTTCCAGAAGAATATTGTGATCAATGGTATAAAAAGCGGCCGAAAGATCAAGCATATATAATCCATTTAAGCGTTGTGTGCACATGGCATTAACAATAGAATTGCACACAGTGAGAAGCACCGTTTCAGTTGAACGATGCTTAGTATAAGCAACTTGATGCTTATTAAATAGATCATTGTAACAGAGATGAGTAGAAAGCCTCTGGAGAACAATTCTTTCAGTGAGTTTAGATAAATATGACAGATTAGATATAGGCCTGTAATTAGATAATGATTCCTTATCCAGTGTGGGCTTTTTAAGCAATGGAGTAATAACTGCATGCTGAAAAGCGCAAGGAAATATGCCAGTAGAGAGAGAGAGATTAACAATCAATGTTAATACAGGAGCAAGTATATGAATACACTTCTTTAAAAAAGCGATTGGGATTGGGTCTAAGTCACAATGTTTGGCTAGAGAGTCTAAAACTAATTTAGTAACCTCTTCAATTGTAACTGGAGTGAAATTAGCAAGCTCATCCTTGGAATGAATCTCTACTGGAGTATGAGGAGTAGAGTTAGGAGCTGGAGAGATAGATGCTCTAAAATTGCTTAACTTCTCACTAAAGTAGCTGGAAAATTGTTCAGGTAGTGACTCAACAGGAGTAGAAGGAAGAGAAGGAGAAATTGACACTAGGGTATAAACAACATCCATCGCAGCATAAGGTATAATATCAACAAGAATAATCGTTTAAACAATAAAATTACTGCGATTAAACAGAAATTCTGTATAATTCTAAAAGATTATTAGACAAATTAATAATTAATTTAATAAACAACTTTATTTCCCTATTTCCACAAACAAATAAGTAAACAAACAAGTTTTACGCAGACGTCAATGACTTGATTCAAATCAATGTGCTCATTTGGTAGTGCTTAAATCTGTCTTAATACCGGTTTGAACCGGTTCATTTTTGTGAATGTATGTGAGAATCTTTGGAAATCTTTGCTGCGAAATAGAAATTGGTAGTATTGTTTAATACCTAACTTAATCTATGGTTTATTTCCCATAAATAATAACAACAATTATTAGAGTGCTACTGTCATAATAATAATAATAATAATAATAGCAACAATTAGAGTGCTACAGTCATCAATGGCAACATCGAGCACTATTGAGACAAAATCAAGCCGGCGAGCAAAAAAAGAAGGTCCAAAAACAGTGCAAATTCAAAAATCCAGATAATCAGTCCATAGTGAAGGGCATTAAAGAAAAAGAGGTTTAGGCGCAGGTCGCTGCTCATGGACACTGGATAGAAAAGAGAGATGGAAAAGATAGGTCTTCAACTGCCTATGGAACTGATCATAGGAAAGCAAAGGCCGATGTGCTTCAAATGAAGATTTCCGAAGATTAGATGGAAGAGAATTCCAGATCTGCGGTACAGCATGCTGGAAAGAACGATTAGATAGCTTACAACGTGAAAGTAAGCTAGGTCTCACAAGAGTAATTAACTTAGAGGACCGAGTAATAGCAGGCTGCATCACTTTAATCAAGTGAGACATACAAGTTTGTCCAGGGAAGGTGATGGACTTTAAGGTTAATGAAGCAGTTTTATAAATGATTCGCTCTTTAATCTTTAACCAGTGCGAAGTCTTTAAAATGAGCGTTCTCCAACTTCGATTGCACGAGAGCAGCACCAATTGTAGCAGCTGTCTCACGTGACAAATATGGACGTATTCTACGAAGATCAGGGATATGGAAGAAACATGCTTGTGAAGTTTTAGTTATGTGTTCGTGGAAGGTTAGGTGTTTATCAAGGATAACACCGAGATTTCTTACAGAAGAAACAGGTGATATTTTAATAGCCTACCCGAAGATAACGGAAGAGTTTTCCCATTCAGCTTCAGAAGCTGTTGAGGTGTCCCGACGAACAAGAATTCAGTCTTAGATGGATTAAGTGCAAAGAAATTAGCAGACATCCAAGAGGATATAGACTGAAAACTTTGTTGCAGGAGGGTTTCAGCATCAGAGTAGGAGTTAGGGGTGAAACAAATGTACATTTGAGTGTCTTCAGCATATAGTTTCCTGACACTCAAATGTACACTTGTTTCACCCCTATCAAGTGTACATTTGAGTATCATGAACTATATGCTAATGACACTCAAATGTACACTTGTTTCACTCCTAACTAAAGTAAATGACAACATCTAGCACTATTGAGACAAAATCAAGCCGGCCAGCAAAAAGTAGGTCCAAAACGGTGCAAATTCCAAAATCCAGATAATCAGTCCATAGTGAAGGGAATTAAAGAAAAAGAGGTTTAGGCGCTGGTCGCTGTTCATGGACACTGGATGGAAAAGAGAGATGGAAAAGATAGGTCTTCAACTGCCTATGGAACTGATCATAGGAAAGCAAAGGCCGATGTGCTTCAAATGAAGATTTCCGAAGATTAGATGGAAGAGAATTCCAGATCTGCGGTACAGCATGCTGGAAAGAACGATTAGATAGCTTAGAGCGTGAAGGTAAGCTAGGTCTCACAAGAGTAATTAATTTAGAAGACCGAGTAACAGCAGGCTGCATCACTTTAATCAAGTGAGACATACAAGTTTGTCCAGGGATGGTGATGGACTTATAGGTTAATGAAGCAGTTTTATAAATGATTCGCTCTTTAATCTTGAGCCAGTGCAAAGGCTTTAAAATGGGCGTAATATGTGAGTACTTGGAACTGCACAAAATTTCTCGAGCAAGAGAATTCTGAACAAACTGCAATCGATCAATCTCACAGCCAGGGAGATTTAAAAACAGGGAATTGCAGTAGTCAAATTTCGATTGCACAATGGCAGCACCAATTGTAGCAGCTGACTCACGTGACAAATAGGGACGTCTTCGACGTAGATCTCGAATATAATAGAAACATGCTTGTGAAGTTTTAGTAATGTGTTCGTGGAAGGTTAGGTGTTTATCAAGGATAACACCGAGATTTCTCACAGAAGAAACAGGTGTTATTGTAATATCCGACGATAACGAAAGAGTTTTCCCATTCAGCTTCAGAAGCTGTTGAGGTGTCCCGACGAACAAGAATTCAGTCTTAGATGGATTAAGTGCCAAAAAATTAGCAGACATCCAAGAGGAAATAGACTGAAAACTTCGTTGCAGGACGGTTTCAGCATCAGAGTTGGAGTTAGGGGTGAAACAAGTGTACATTTAGTGTCATCAGCATATAGTTCATGATCAATAGAATGAGAAGAGATTAGAGTGCTTAGGGGTGTTGTATAAAGGTTGAAGAGGATAGGACCAAGAACGGAGCCTTGAGACACACAATACTTTAAGTGGGAAGGTGAAGAGAAGTACTCCATCACTTTCACACTAAAGAAGGAAAGTAATGGAGTACATCTCTTCACCTTCCCACATAAAGAGTATGCTGGGTATAAAATAATGTCTTGAACTTGAAATTTTAGAAATGAAATTATAAGGGAACATGCTATACACAAACAAAAGTTTATGGTCTGTAAATCCTTCCGGATAAAATTTTGGAACGATTTTGTTTTCTGTAAATGTATTTTCATAGTGCAATATATTTTTAAGCAGATGTAATGTTTGGTACAGTGAGATCATTAATTTTTACTAGAGGAGCGATGATTACGAGAAATTTCCATTTCACCAGTATAACTATAGGTGAAATAGTAATGTCGATGTAATACAAGGAAAAATCAATGCATAAAATTAATTGTGTGAATTTTGAACGGTATTTGATTCTTATATCTATAGATAATGCACTAATTTCATTATTGCTAGATAGCAAATACTGGATTTGATTATTTGCATTTGTTCCGATTTTGTCCTATTTTGTTCGAAGTTTGCATAGTCATCTATGAACTAGTTCTCTGGATTTTGGAAATTGCGCCGTTTTGGACTTTCTTGGTGTTCACCGGCTTGGTTTTTTTCTTAATAATAACAATAGTGCTCATTGTTGTCATGGGTGATAGTAACATTGTAATTGCTATTTTGCCACTTGTTGCTATCAATATAATTTTAATGATAATTATAATGCAGTAAGCAAATTCTTGTGCTTATCGTTTTGATTTTTTGTTTGAAAAAAGAGGAAAATCTCGTGTTTTGGGCATTTTGTAGGAGCTGATCAAGCGGTTTCTTTGATATTTAAGAATAAAATTCACTAAATGAATATTTTAATATTTTGTTAAAAATACAAAATAATACAAAATACTAATAATCGTATTTTATTATTTGAAGTGAAATTCATGTAAGACAGTACAAGCAGAAAATATAAAGTTGAAGTATTTTAGAGAGTTTTTAACATTTCGTTTGTCTTGAAATTTTTTTATTTCCTGAATTATATTGTGATAAATATCAGATTAATTCGTTAATTTCGGATTATTGGATTGCATCACTAAGTCCGTTAGGACTAAGCCATCATCTAAACCTGTCAGCGATCAGATTTGTATTCTTAATTTTTCTATAGTGAGGCTAATTACTTGTAATAGGTTTGTTATCAATTACACACGTGTGATTGAAGTACTCCTATTATGGTTAAGGTGTCGACTAAGATGGAGCTGAATTGGGTTTCGTGCGATGTATGCAAGAGATGGGACATCTTCGACAATATCTCAGAGGTATTAGGCGTAGAGACTTTTGATGCGGACTCACTTAGCTATGTATGCAGACAGTGTGTGCTAGATAAAAAGTTCCAGGAACTTGAGGAAAGAGTATAATTGGCAGGAGTGAAGGAAGTAAAAGAGGAAGTTAGGGAACTGAAAAGGAATGTGACGGAGTGTTTGGCTCTGAAGCAAGCCTTGTCTGGACTGGAGACAACTTCAGCAGCTCTGACTGAATTGAAAAAGGCTTTGGGTGATGTGAAGGAGATAAGGGATGGATAGGAGGAGATTGGACATTTAAAGAATAGATTAATGGAATTGGAGAAGCCAAAGAACGTTTCGAAAGAGGTTGTTGAATTAAATAAACTTAAGAGGGCTGTAGAGAAAGACCTCAAGGAGGCTAAGAAGGAAGTAGAAGATCTGTCTGGAATTAAGAGAGGTTTAGACAACAATGCGAAAATTGTTGAGGACCTACAGAAAGATGTTGGAAAGGTAGAAGAATGGAGGACAATAGTAAGCAAAAATTCTAAACAGGTAAAGCTAGTATCAGAGCAACTCGACATGGAGCAAAGGAAGCTGAATATAATTGTACATGGCGTTAAAGAAAGCTTAACAGGAGACAATGAGCAAAGTGATAGGGAGAAGGTTTAGAATATTTTTAGTAAAGGGCTCAACATGAAGACCAAGCATGTCTTAAAGGTATCTAGGATAGGCAAGTTGAATGAGGATAACGAGAGGCCTAGGCTTATTAAGCTTGAACTAAGCTCAGTTGAAGGAAAGGTAGAGGTTCTAAAGAGAGCTAAGCAACTCCGAGAATCTGAGGACTACAAGAAGATTTTCATAGTGCCTGACCTCACTAAAAAACAGCAGTTATTGAACAAGGAATGTAGGGATAAGGTTAAAGAATTTAGGACAGAAGGAACAAAAAATGTGGTAATTAGCAAAGGAAAAGTAGTAAAAAACGTAGATGGAAAACAGGTAGTGCTATACATTTCGAGTACAGAGAAGAAATAGACAAATGTATATATATTAGTCAAAGTAGATTAGATCAATATGGTAGCTCTAATGAGGTAACAAAATCAGTTGATAAATTAGACTGTATGTTTTGTAATGCTAGGAGTATTGTTAATAAACGTAATGAATTAGAATTATTGGTAGAGCAGAATAATTATAGTATCATTGGCATCACTGAGACTTGGTTGAATAGTTCAATAGATAACTCTGAAATAGAATTAGAAGGTTATAAAATTTTTAGAAAAGATAGAATCAATACTGTTAAAATCAGATGAGGAGGTGTTCTATTTTACTTTAAGGATCACATAAATGTAGTGCAGAGAGATGACATATGTGATACCAATTTTCCTGAAAGTCTATTTTGTACCATAGAGTGTAATGGCAAAAATTCACTATTAGGCATATGTTATAGAGCCCCAGATAGCACAGCTGATAGTGACTTAGGGTTATTCAATTTGTTTGAGCAAGTTTGTAGTGATTGTAAAAATTGTGTGATATTAGGTGATTTCAACTTCAAGGAATTAGTATGGAATAATTTAGATTCATTATCAAATGACCATCCATTAATAATTTGTATAAATGATAACTTCATGTTTCAGTTAGTTAGTGAACCTAGTCGAAATGGAAATTTTTTAGATCTATTATTCAGCTCAGATGAGAATATTGTAGAGAATATAATGGTTAGAGAATCTTTAGGAACTAGTGATCATAGCATGATAGATTTTCAATTATTCACTACTAAAATAAAAACTGAGAAAGAGAGTAAAGTATTGAATTTTCACAAAGCTAACTATCACACTATAATTGCAGCTGCTCAACTAAAGGGTTGGGACAGCATATCCTTGAATGATGTTAATGATATATGGTCAGTTTTAAAGAATGATATTTTAGAAATCAGAAATAAATTGATACCCTCAACATATAGGTCAAAATTAAAATGTAAATTGGCAACTAAATTATGCAAAAAGTTAAGGAGAGCAAAGAAACAAGCTTGGGATAAGTATATAAAGTCAGGTAGAAAATTGTCATATTATAATAAGTATAAGGTGAAATTAAGCAAGTCTACTAAGGCAAATGATGAGGCAAGGAAACAGTTTGAGATTAAATTAGCTAACAATGTAAAAAATGACAATAAAAGTTTCTTTGCCTATGTTAGAAATAAAGAGAGGAATAAAGTTAAAGTAGGTCCATTACGGGATGCTGATGGTATCATTATCACTGATGATGAGCTCACAGCAAACATGTTCAATGATTACTTTAGCAGTGCTTTTACAGTAGAAAATCTAGATAATATTCCAATAGCAGATAGAATATTTACAGGTCTAGAATCAGAATGTTTAAGTGAATTAGTCATTGATAAGGAAATAGTTTTAAAGAAACTTAGTGAAATTAACTGTAATAAAAGTCAAGGTTCAGATGATCTTCATCCTAAGTTACTATTTGAGCTGAGACACCATTTAGTAGGTCCCCTTACTAAATTGTTCAATCTATCGCTCGAAACTGGGATTGTACCTCAAGACTGGAAAGAGGCCAGGGTGTCTCCCTTGTTCAAGAAAGGTAGAAGAGACAAACCTGAGAACTATAGGCCAGTTAGTTTGACTAGTGTCATGGTAAGGTGTTTGAGAGCATTATTAAGGATAGTTTAGTTACACATTTCAATAGTTATGGATTAATAAGAAATAGTCAACATGGATTTACCAGAAATAGATCTTGTCTAACAAACATTTTGAGCTTTATGGAATCCGTCACACTGCATGTTGATAACGGTAATCCAGTAGACATTGTCTATTTGGATTTTGCAAAGGCGTTTGATAAAGTGCCATACCAGAGATTGTATTGTAAACTTGAAGCTCATGGAGTTACTGGCTCTGTCCTGAATTGAATTAGAAGTTGGTTAACTTCCAGGAGACAAAAAGTTTGCATTTCAAATCATGACTCGGCTTGGCGCAATGTCACTAGTGGCGTTCCACAGGGTTCAGTGTTGGGTCCAATTTAATTTTTGGTTTACATTAATGACTTAGACAACAGCATAATATCCAAAATGAGTAAGTTTGCTGATGATACCAAATTATGTAAAGATATAGGTAATCTAGAAGATATGTTATCACTTCAGAGAGATTTAGACAGTTTGCATAATTGGGCAACTACCTGGCAGATGGGCTTCAATGTTGATAAATGTACAGTTATGCATGTAGGTCACAATAATAGTTGTAATCAACATAAACTTGTTAATGCAGAACTAAAATCATCTATTAAAAAAAAGGTCTCGGTGTCATTATTGATAATACCCTAAAATTTTCAGAGCAGTGTAAATCAACAGTAAATTGTGCTAATCGCACTTTAGGTTTAATTAGGAGAATTATACAAAGTCGTAAAAAGGATGTAATAGTTAAATTATATAAAGCATTAGTATGACCTAAATTAGAATATTGCGTACAAGAGTGGAGACCTTTTTTAAGGAAGGATGTAGAATGTATGGAAAGAGTTCAAAGGAGAGCAACTAGAATGATTGCTGAATGTAGAGGTCAAAGCTATGAGTCTAGATTACATGTATTAGGTCTAATTAGTTTAGAAGATGACATACCAGAGGGGATTTAATTCAAGTGTTTAAAATAATTAAAGGTTTTGACAATATCGAATTTGGAGAATTTTTCAAATTATCTGATTATGCTAGAACTAGAGGACATAGATTCAAAATAATAAAGGTTAGATCCAGATTAGAGGTTAGAAGAAACTTTTTCAGTCAGAGAGTTGTCAATATATGGAACGGGTTACCTCAGTATGTGGTAGAGGCAGAGTCAGTGAATGCTTTTAAGAATAGGCTAGATAAGTATTGGAAAGAAATACATTGAATTGATAATTTGTTTTGTTGTTTTGTGTAGATAGGCTGATTAGTTTCACACTACATGAGGGTATTTGGTTTCTAGGTATTCATGGGTGTGGTTAAGGCTTGTATGTGTGCGTAGGTGTGTGTATGTGAGCACACATGCATGTATGTCTATGTATATTTGTGCTTGTATGTATTGTAATGTATGACTATATATTGCGACTGGTTGATATGCCTAGTATGTAGTTATATGCATGCTTACATATTTTTGTCTGTAAGTTCGATGTGTGTATGTGTGAGTGTATTCTATGTGTATATATGTAGGTGCATGTATAAGTGTGTATGTTTTGTATATATGTATGTTTATGTATATATGTATATGTGTAAGTGTATATGTATGTGTATATATGTGTGTTTATGTGTATTTATGTACGTATGTATATGTATGTATGTATGCATGTGTATGTATGTATATATGTGCGTGCATGGGTATATATATGTATGTGGGCATATTTATGTGGATATGGGGTATGTATGTATATATATATATAAATATGCATATAAGTATTTGAAAGTGTATGTATGTTTATGTATGTGTGTATGTGCATGTGTGTGTGCATGCATGGATGCATAATGTATGTGTATTTGTGCATAGTTGTGTACCTGTATGTAGGTTTATATGTGAGATGGTTATGTGTGTGTGTGGTATTTTGGTGAGTGTTTAGTTTTTTCTTATGTTCTTCCTTTGAAGCCTATCAACTTGTCAAGGTTTGTATCTTCTGTTCATTTTACGGTTTCTATGTATAGAGGTATGAAATTACATTAAAAAAACTGGTGTTACAGGTCCTTGTGACTTCCTTAACCAGTATAATTATGTTAAGTTAAGTTAAATTTTTGTGTGTCTGTTTGCATGAAAAGTGACCTGACGGATAAGTTGTCGAAAACTTTCCCGCAAGTAACTCAATATCAAATTAGTGCAATAAGGCTAACAGGCGTACAACCTAAATTACACTTGTTATTAACGTTCACATCGATCACAGATCTCTTTTTCTGAGCCATGTTTTACTCATCTTTGCAAAGATTCAGTGAAGAATTTGTTCCAATTCCTCAGCCAAACAACGGCAAAAGTTAGAGCGCTACTGTTGTCAATGACAACACAGAGCACTATTGAACCTAACCCATGCCTACAAGCAAAGCCCAGTGGGTTCCAAAGCGAAGCAAATCCAGAAAACCAGTCCAAAGGCTATTGCAATTACTGGGACGTCTAAGATACGACATGCAGAAGAATTCTTTGCTATGTTGGTACTAAAATTACTTGTTTAGTTTGAATGTGTGGAACTGTTTCTCTATTCTGAAATTGTATTATATATATTATATATATATATATATATATATATATATATATATATATATTATATATATATATATATGTATATATAATATATTTATATATATATATATATATATATATATATATATATATATATATATACATGTATATATATATATATATATATATACATATATAGATATATATATTTATATATTTATATATATATAATATGTTGAGATATATATAATATGTTGTACTTTTAGGTATTGAAGCTTGGTTCTTATTACGTTATGTAAATTACTGCAAAGCAGTTTTTACAATATATTTAGATATATTATACCAACAATATGGGTAAATCCAGAAATAAAGTTAAGCACAAAAGCGGCAAAGTTACAAAAGATAAAAAAGCCGATAAAGTCAATACTAACAGCAATGTGGCCTCTAAGCCGACATCTAAGAAATTTACCAGTGCAGAGAGTGATGTTCTGGATAATGCTGCGGTAAATAGTACTGCAACTTTCAACATTGAACCATTGTGTTCGGTAGCAAACATGTACGATGGTATAAAGCAGAGGAAGGGCAGAGGCGGTAGTAGTGTAGCAAGTGAAGATTCCATTAATCTCAGTCAACTCTCGGTGGCTACTATCGATATCATTGCGAGACAAAGTAGAACAAGAACAAGATCCACTAATAGAAAGAATGGTGACGAGCAAGCTAGCAGATCTCTGATGACTCAGTCACCGAGTCAACAGTTTGTTGACACTTGTGATGTAAGAAAAGAACCCGCAAGTAAGTTGATTATTGACACAAGTGATGGAGGAAAAAATAGAAGTAAATCTCGTAAGAAGAATGAAGTCTGGGAAACTGCTAGCAACGGTAAAAAGGTAAAGAGTAGAAAAGGTTTGAATGAAGAGCCTGATGCTAGAACTAAGTCTAGCAGAGGAAAGAAAAAGGTTGCGAGTGTTGTTGCTAAATCAATTTCAGAAGCCATGGCTAATAGGAGCAGCTTTGGTGATCAAATGGTTGATCAGAATGATAACAATGGCACAAGTTACAATGCTTTTGAAGATTATGCCAGTGAGAATGCCACAATGGAGAAACAAATGAAGAAGGTATCTGGTAGGAAATCAAGAAATAAATCACAAAAGAGAACTGAGAGTGTAGCTGTAGTACCAGATGCTGGGGAAGCTGGTGTGGGAGACGATTTTGATTTAATCACTGACGTTGAAACCACTAACCATTACGATGGTGATACTGATATTCGAATGAATTTTGAGAGTCAAGAAGTTGAGGCTGAAACTCAAACTGATAAGACGCTATGTGTTGAAGAGTTTGAAACATTTTGTCGTAAGGGAGGTGAAATAAATATGGCGGCTAATGGAAATACGGCAGGTGTAGAGCAACATGTGGAACAACCTCATCGGGTGATTAGTGACTCCAGGTCTATTGTTAGAGCTCATATTGATTATTCTGTAGAGAATATGGAATGTAATAGGAGAAAAAGTTTATCGGAGGAAACTGCAAGAATTAAAGTATGTGAATTCATTGACGTTGATGAAGCTGAAATAAATGATATTCATAGAGGTAATGTTTTGAACTTAGAGCAGCATATTGATGCTGTGTATAGTCGGCTTAGTGACACCAGATTGATCTGTGCTAGTGACGTTGGTTGTGCTACTCCGTCGGCTACAAATAGTGATAGTTGGGCCAGCGCTCCACACCTTGAAAAAGTTTCAGATATTAATGAAGAAGATTATGATGACTACCCTTCAGGAGTAGCCCAAGATCAGGATTTTATCGGGCAAGATGAAAGTGATGACAGCCTTCCGATCCTGTACAGATACGATGATGTGATAGACAAAGAAAGTTCTGATCATAACTACTTCAAGCGAGATTGTGAAGATCGAGAGAGTTCTGAAAAGGCTGACAGCAATGTCATGTTTACCGTTAAGTCAATAGCAGGTTCTCTTTTTCTGAACTCCTCCCATCTCAGTGCTCATAGAGAGGAATTTAGTGACTCACTTGATCAGGAGTCTAATGAGATTGGAGAAGATGAAGGTGCCACAGAGACGACCTGTTCTTGTGAGAGAAATGTTATCTTTCGTAACACTTTAGGTTCAGTAATGGGCAAAGAGAAGAACGTTGGGAAGCAGTCGTGGTTTAGGAAAGAATCGCGTAATGATTGTTTTGATTCCAGAGAAGAATTCAATGGAGAAAAATCAGAGATTATGTCTACATCTTGTGTGAATCCTGGAAAGAAAAGGAAGGATCAATCATTGGTAGCTAGTTGTCATATGGATGAAAATAATAATTTTGCTGTAGCTGACCCTGATTTTACTGTGAATGCGGGCTCATATATAGCAACTAAGATTGAAATTGAAGATCAATATAGTTGTGAAAGTTCTGCAGTCCATGATAGGGATAAGCGAGAGATAGTGGGTTCTGTTGAGTACCTGCAAGTGGCTGTAAAGGAGGAGACTCTATTATCCGATAAGTCGGCCACGCTCTCGATTGATAAGTCTGATTTAAAAACTAAGCCAGAATCAACGACAGATCGGTCTTCCTATAGAAGTGATCCACTTACTTTAGATCAAAGAAATCTATTTGACGTTTTAAGTCAATGTGTAGCATCAGAGCCCGAGGCATTAATAAACTGCTGCCATCGGGTGAATAACCCTTCTTCAAATCTGAATATCGCTGAGAATAATTTTAGCAAGCTGAGCAGTAACTTGCATAAACTGCTGGCAACAACGAATCAGGAGCGAATTGAAAAAGAGGCTGCGATTAAGAGAGGTCGACCAAAACGAAGCTGGACTAAGAGGGGCAACAAGACTTCAACACAGCCTCAGAGCGACCTTTCATCAAATTTTGCTGCAGATAAAGATGAGTCTAAGGTTAAAGACAGACTTTCAAGTGACTCCAGCTGCAGTCCAACGTTAGAAGAGAGAAAGCGAAGATGTGTTGTTGCTGTTAGTGTCTGTGAGAATGAAAGCACGGGTGTCTTTGAAGAACCAGCCAGTGAAAGTCCGAAACTCCAAAAGGAGGTTCCCGATAGTTGGGAAGATATCCAGACTGATGAGGATGTTGTTGGGTTGCAGAGCTCAGCAACTAAAGCGACATCTGGACGTGCAGCCAATCACGATGCGGGTGGTGATGTCTTTGATGCAAATAATAGGGAAGTAAGTGTGCGTGAAAGTCTTAGAGATGTTGACAGAGATGGCAATGGTGCTTTGAGTGAAGTAGACAAAGTGTCGTTTCAAGAGCCTGACTCTGTGAATATTGATTGTAGTGCTTTGACTGACAGCAAGTGTGGAAATATTTCAAAAACTGTAGAAGATAAACTGGTAGCTACATCAGAAGATCTCGGTGGATCCATTGAAGCTGTTAAGATCCAGGCGGAAGAGTTACCTTTTTCAGAAGCCAGTAAAGAAGTTGATGGTGTGGAAAAGACTGTTCAGGACGTCCCCGACAGTTGGGAAGATATTGAATGTAATGATGAGGATGGTGGTTGTTTAGAGTCACGTTCGAGCAGTGGTGTGTTGAACACCGCTGCATCTTACTCCAGTGTAGTTGGAGTTGTGGCTGTTTTGAGAAGCTCTCAAGATTCCTGTGATTCAAGCCGAAAGAATAACAATGTTGAATCTACGGCCTCTTATTCCAGTATAGAAGAAGTTCTGGCTCATTTGAGAAGTTCACAATGTTCCTATTTTCCCCACGCAACTGAATGTCAGAAGAATGTTGATGTGAAAGATGATGCCTACCCTTGTGAGATTTATAGGGAGCAAACTAGGGATGGTCAGATCCAAGCTAGCAACGACGCTGATTTCTCTTATACTCTTAGTAGTCGTCAAAGATTTCATCGTTGCTACGACAGTGGAAGATATGATCGTCAGTCTTTTGTGCCTAAATTCAGTTTGTCCTCTGATTCTATTGGATATCGTCCCAATCCCATCCTGCCTCGATATGAGGCTCAATCATTTTCGTCTGGGTACAGTTTTCATAGCAGAGAATCTAGGTCTGATATTCAGAAGTGTGCTCCCTTGTGTGGTCTTCCATTTCCCATTCCTGGGTACAGTTTTCCACAGCCTCCCGCTGAATATGGTGTTGCCGTACCTGGATTTGGTTTCTACTTACCATCAACTTCTGTTGATATTATACAACCACCACCACCTCCTGTAGATATTACACAACCACCACCACCACCTCCTGTAGATATTACAGAATCACCACCACCACCTTCTGTAGTTATTACAGAACCACCACCACCTCCAGTAGATATTACACAACCACCACCACCACCTGTAGCTATTACAGAACCACCATCACCACCACCTCCTGTAGCTACTGCTGAACCACCAATACTTTCTCTTGTTTCTGATGTACGACCATTTTTGTCAGAACTAGGTGTTCATACAACACCTGAAAATGATCACTCAGCAACTGGATGTAATCAATCAACACCTGGATATAATCAATCTACACCTGGATATCATCAATCAACACTTGGATATAATCAATCAACACCTGGATATAATCAATCAACACCTGGATATAATCAATCAACATCTGGATATAGTCAATCAACAGCTGGATATAATCAATCAACACCTGGATATAATCAATCAACACCTGGATATAATCAATCTACACCTGGATTTGATCAATCTACCTCTGGATATAATCAAACAATGGCTGGATATGATCAATCAACTCGTGGATATAACCCAGCAGCAGGTGGATATAATCAATCAACATATGAATATAAAGGTCAATCTAACCCTGTATACAAAGAACTAACATTTGATTATGCAGATCACTCAACTCCTGGCTATAGTGATCAATCTACATATGAATATAACGATCCAGCCGTAACTACATACGAACAATCAACACCTGGATGTTACGCCCCACCAACCGCTCCTTTCTATAATGTCCAATCAGGCACATTTAGTTATCAGTCTGGTGTCACTGGAAGTGACTCTTACAGTACTGGAAATTCTCAAGGAGGCCTTCCGTCGACCATGACAGAAGAGAGTGATAAGACTCGAGGTAGTAACACCTTTCATCAACTGACTCAACAGTTTTCTCTTGAGTTGCCCTTGACAACGCGCTCTAGTCAATTTGACTCAAGCGACAAGATGGATCCAAACACCCAGCAGTCCAGCGAGACAAAGTCCAAGTCTTCTTCCAATGAAGCTCAGATTAAATCTTCCTCCAGCAAGAAAGAGCTTAAGACTCTCAACAGGGCAGAGCCTAAGTCTACCTCAAACAAGATCCAGCCTAAATATTCCTCAAACAAAATCCAGCCTAACTCTTCCTCAATCAAGATCCGGCCGCCTAAATCTCCTTCAAACCAGATTCAACCTAAATCCCCTTCAAACAAGAACCAGCCTAACTCTTCCTCAACCAAGATCCAGCCTAAATCTTTCCTCAAGGCAGAGCCTAAGTCATCCTCAAGTAAGGTTAAGTTTTCCTCCAGCAATGTGAAGCTTAACTCCACCAACAAGACAGAGCCTAACCCCTGTGAGGAGAGCTCTGCAGTCTTTGGAGCGGCTGTGGGGGAGGTGTCAGGTCAGGCAATCGACGTAAGAGAGTCTGGAGAGATTATCTCTGACTGGTTTGACGCCACATCGGTGTGCAGCATTGCTAAAGTCAAGAACCAAATGATGAGGATGAAGTCTCTCAAACAAAACAACAGCTGCTCGGGAGATACTGATGGTAACTCTGTATATACTAATAGCACTAGCTGCTGTGGAATTACAACCACTAACTTTGTGTATTCTACTAGTTCAGCTAAATCTGGAAATACCCTCAGTGTTACTAAAAATAGCAGTGCAACTTGTGGTAATACCGCTACCACGTCATCCACTGGCTCAGAACTTTCAGGAGATCGTAGTAAATGTTCCATTCAGTGGATTCCTAAAACTAGGAAATGGTCCTCTAGAAGACTATCTCTCCCATCTAGTTCCACTTCTTCCAGACAAACTGAAGTAGAAAATTCTTGTTTGAAAGCAGCAACGGAAGATTCTGTAAAACTGATCGACTTGAGATCATCGTGGACAGATGGCGCTAAACAAATCACGCCTAGCAGAACGAGATTCGACAAGCTCGACCAGTCGTGCTGTTCTCTCACTGACAGTTCACCGCAGACGTCGAAGGCTTCGGTCAGCAGGTGGCGCACTCTGTCCCCAAGCATCCAGCGACGAGATGTGAACTGTCGCTATGACGACTGGAGGGACTCGTATAAGGAGCAGTTCTTCATGTACGAGGAGCCATTCATCGACTCGCACTGCCACATTGAGCTCATCTATCGGAGGACGGGTCATCGCGGGTCGTTCCTTGACTTTCGTACGGAGAACAGAGACACTTTTCCTCTGAACTATGCCGGCTGTGTCACCGTGTTCTGTAATCCTGCCACCTGGCCCTTAGCGGGAAGAAGTGTGTTCTCTCTCTGTATCTGTATAACGCGCTGTGTCGCTCTTTCTTTGCCTCTATTTCCTTACATTCTGCCTTCTATGTTCTCTTTTATTAGATTTTTTCCCTTAATGTGGCCCCACACGATCAAATTTATCTGAACAGATATGTTCAGATTTGATGCTAAAACAACCTTGATCATAAATTTGATGGTTTCCCATCAGTTTTGAAATCTGACACTTGTCAGTTTTCCCATCAGTTTGTGCCCACTCACGATCAAATTCATCTGTTCAGATATCTATATCTGAACAGATATCTGTTCAGATAAGTTTAATCAGTTAAATTTAATCGTGTGTGGAGAAACTAGGTCATCAGTTCTCTCGTCAGTTTTCAAATCTGATGTGGCCACACACTATCAAATTTATCTGTTCAGATATCTGAAGCATAACTGTGTGTATGTGTGTAGATATCTATGGTTTGGTACGCTTCTATGTATGTGTGTGTGTTTGTGTATGTGTGTGTGTGTGTGTGTAGATAGCCGGTTGTTTGACACACTATTAATACCTGTATGTGTGTGTAGATAGCCGGTTGTTTACACACTGCTAGAGGAACCTAACCTGTGGGGGGCTGTGTGTATGTGTGTGCATGTATGTGTGTATGTGTAGACAGCCGGTTGTTTGACACACTGCTAGAAGAGCCTGACGTGTGGGGAGCTGTGTGTATGTGTGTGTGTGCATATGTGTGTGTATGTGTATGTATGTGTGTGTGTAAGTATGTGTGTGTATGTGTAGATAGCCGGTTGTTTGACACGCTACTAGCAGAACCTAACGTATGGGGAGCTGTGTGTACAGTATGTGTGTGTATATGTAGATAGCCGGTTGTTTGACACACTGCTAGAGAAGTCTAACATATGGGGAGATGTGTGTGTGTATGTATGTGTGTATGTGTGTGTGTATGTGTAGATAGCCGGTTGTTTGACACCCTACTGGAGGAACCTAACGTGTGGGGTGCTGTGGGTTGTCATCCTAAGAGCTCCTCTGACTACTCACCACAGGCTGAGGTAACTCTGCGCAGACTACTCGCTCATCCCAAGGTCAAGGCTCTTGGTGAGATAGGCCTCGACTTCTCTGGCAGGTTAGTAGTGACGTAGTCTCTTGTAGTTAAACAACAAATCAGTTAAACATCGGTTTAGTTCATAGTGATTTAGTCTCTTGCAGTGTCTGTCGATATGTAATCAATCAGCTAAACAACAGTTTAGTTCATAGTGATTTAGTCTCTTGCAGTGTCTGTCGATATGTAATCAATCAGCTAAACAACGGTTTAGTTCATAGTGATTTAGTCTCTTGCAGTGTCTGTCGATATGTAATCAATCAGCTAAACAACTGTTTAGTTCATAGTGATTTAGTCTCTTGCAGTCTCTGTCTATATGTAATCAATCAGCTAAACAACGGTTTAGTTCATAGTGATTTAGTCTCTTGCAGTGTGTCTATATGTAATCAATCAGCAAACAACGGTTTAGTTCATAGTGATTTAGTCTCTTGCAGGTACTGTCTATAGTAATTAATCAGCTAAACAACGGTTTAGTTCTAGTGATTTAGTCTCTTGCAGTCTCTGTCTATATGTAATCAATCAGCTAAACAACGGTTTAGTTCATAGTGATTTAGTCTCTTGCAGTGTCTGTCGATATGTAATCAATCAGCTAAACAACGGTTTAGTTCATAGTGATTTAGTCTCTTGCAGTCTCTGTCTATATGTAATCAATCAGCTAAACAACGGTTTAGTTCATAGTGATTTAGTCTCTTGCAGTGTCTGTCTATATGTAATCAATCAGCTAAACAACGGTTTAGTTCATAGTGATTCAGTCTCTTGCAGTCTCTGTCTATATGTAATTAATCAGCTAAACAACGGTTTATTTCATAGTGATTCAGTCTCTTGCAGTCTCTGTCTATATGTAATTAATCAGCTAAACAACGGTTTATTTCATAGTGATTCAGTCTCTTGCAGTCTCTGTCTATATGTAATCAATCAGCTATACAACAGACAAGTCTCACCGTAATGCATTCATCTTTACCTGCTAATCTTCGCTCTTGTTTTTCTCTCACAATTTTCTCTAGGAAGCTTAAGACTTACCTTTTCTCACCATAGACATAATCAATCTACCCTGACCATTTTTGATCACCAGAATATCTTGTCACTGTGTTGTTGATGTTATCACTGTGTTGTTATTGTTATCACTGTGTTGTTGTTGTTATCACTGTGTTGTTGTTATCACTGTGTTGTTGTTATCACTGTGTTGTTGTTGTTATCACTGTGTTGTTATTGTTATCACTGTGTTGTTGTTATCACTGTGTTGTTGTTGTTATCACTGTGTTGTTGTTGTTATCATTGTGTTGTTGTTGTTTTCACTGTCTCGCAGTTTTTGGCAGAGCAGTGCTGTACAGCTGGAGGTGCTCAGTGGTCAGGCTAGGCTCGCCCTTGAGCTGTTGTTGTTGTTATCGCTCTGTTGTTGTTGTTATCATTGTGTTGTTGTTATCGCTGTGTCTTGCACAGTTTTTGGCAGAGCAGTGCTGTACAGCTGGAGGTGCTCAGTGGTCAGGCTAGGCTCGCTCTGGAGCTCAACAAACCCATCGTCATACACGCCAGGGATGCTGAGTCATCCATCGTCTCCACCATGGAAAAAGTTAGTGACGTTACGTTAGTTACCAGTCGTTCTAAATATTTGTGTTCTCTCACTCTCTCCTATTGCACTGCCTACTGGCAGGTCCATGGCATATAACGCTTCCACTCTTCTCTGTCTTTCGTCTTCTTCTTCATTTCCACATATGAGTGGGTTTTTATTATTAAATAATTAAATTTAATAATTTTCTATTTGTTGATATTAAATTATTTAATTCAATATATTTCTCTCTCTTAGTGCACTACCTACTGGCAGGCCCATGGTATATAACGCCTCCACTCTTCTCTGTCTTCCGCTTTCCTCTTCATGTCCACGTATAGAGTCCGTCTTTAAATCATCTAACTTACCTAATCTCGGCCTGCCTCTGCCTCTCTTTCCAGTATCTTATTTCTAATTAAATTTTGTACTAGTATTCAGCATGCGGCTGCTGCTGTAGTACTAGTCATAGAACTGCTGTTTGTAGGGGTTCTCGTCGTTATTAGATTTGTTTGTTTGATTTGTTATTCTTATGTTGTAGTATTTTAATAACGGCTTTTTTATAATAATAATAATAATAATAATAATAAAGGTTTAACGTCCGTTTCCTCATCCAGGGATGATGTCAGGGACGTCCCCAACAGCACACATCACTACAGATCAATTCACCTTGACCAATCTGCGAAAGAAATGTGCTGAGGAGAAGTAAGGTCCTAAACGAAAGCCAGTCCGGTGATCAAAAAATGGTAAAGGTAGATTGATTATGTCTATGATGGGAAAAGGTAAGTTTTAAGCTTGCTAGAGAATGTTGAAAGAGAAAAACAGAAGATTTAGCAGGTAAAGAGTTCCAGATTGGTGCTAATACGCTCCCCCTAGGAAAATTCAGCCACTTGCTAATTCTATCGTTCATTCAAAAGCTCGACTACGTAATTCATTATTACATGATTGGCCTACTTTTCTTCTCTCAATCGTTTGCAGCACGTCCATAATTCTCTTGCACGTGTTGTTTGCAAGTCCTCTCGACTTCAATTTCGCTCTCCTTCGCAGACTTCACTGGCTCCCTGTTAATCAACGCATAAAATATAAAATAGCTCTATTAACTTTTAAAAATCTGGTATTTGGCAAGCCTTCTTACTTATATGAAATTCTTCTTCCCTATCGTCCCTCACGTTCACTTCGTTCCACCGATGCCAATCTTCTCTCTGTTCCAAATTTTCTCACATCATTGGGCAGACATTCTTTTTCTTACGCAGCACCCACAATCTGGAACTCTTTACCTGCTAATCTTCGCTCTTGTTCTTCTCTTTCAACATTTTCTAGCAAGCTTAAGACTTACCTTTTCCCACCGTAGACATAATCAATCTACCCTGACCATTTTTGATCACCGGACTGGCTTACGTATAGGACCTTACTTCTCCTCAGCACATTTCTTTTGCAGATTGGTCTGGGTGAATTAATCTGTAGTGATGTGTGCTGTTGGGGACGTCCCTGACATCATCCCTGGATGAGGAAACGGACGTTAACCTTTATTATTATTATTATTATTATTATTATTATTATTAACTGCAGCTAGTGCCGCACGACTATCGCATCCACCGCCACTGTTTCCTCGGCTCATGGAAGGAAGCACGGAGCTGGCTTCAGAAGTTTCCTAACTCGTACATTGGCCTGACCCCGGCAGTGACGTCACGTAGTGCTAAAGAGGTGAGAGAAGTAGCGGCTAACATACCACTGGATAGACTGCTGCTTGAGACTGATGCTCCCTACTTCATGCCTAGAAACCTCAGGGTATGTGCCGCTCTATCTCTCTCTCTCTCTCTCTCGCTCTCTCTTTCTCGCACTCCTCTCTCTCACTCCTTCTCGCACTCCTTCTCTCTCTCACTCCTTCTCTAGATAAACTACTATTTGTTATTTATTAGAGTTCTAGCTCCTCTGGACCTCAAGATGATTAGCTCTGAGCGCAGCTTCTATCAGTGTCCATGTAGATTGACTCAAAGGCTTCCATTATAATTCAATCAATTAACTGATATTTATATTTGTTTAATGGATTTAATTACTTTTGATATGGTTTGATTTAATTACGCAAAGCGAAATACATATAAGATTAGCAGTAATTGTCATCTATTGAGTGTATTATAAATCTGCTGACCTTACGCTGTTTGACATCATTCCCTCTCTCTTAGCGCACTGCCTACTTGCAGGTCCATGGTATATAACGCCTCCACTCTTCTCAGTCTTCCGCCTTCCTCTTCATGTCCACATATGAGTGGGTCTTTACATCATCTAACATACCTAATCTCGACCTGCCTCTTCCCCTTTTCCCTTCGATTCTACCTTGTATGAACTCTATTAATAGACCTTCCCCCTTACAATGTGTCCTATCCATCTCGTCTTCCTATTTCTTAATACATTTATCAACTGTCTATCTGTGCCAGCTCTCTCCAGAACAACATCATTATATTTGTGATATTCTATGTGCTGTGTTTGATATTGAACATGTGGAAGTTATGTAATAATCTCTAATGTTAAGCTGAGCTGAATGTCACCCTGGATGTTGTTATGTTGTAGGTGCCTATGCCAGACATGGGATACAGTCATCCAGGCATGGCTATATCTGTAGCCGTGGAGGTGGCTAATCTACAGGGTGTAGCAGTAGATGAGGTGCTAGCAGCATGCTATCTAAACACTAAACACATGTACGACATCTAACACATAGCTAATCTACAGGTGTAGCGTGCTATCTGAACACTAAACACATGTATGACTTCCAACACATAGCACATAGCTAATCTACAGGTGTAGCGTGCTATCTAAACACTAAACACATGTATGACATCTAACACATAACACATCTACAGGTGTAGCCGTGGACGAGGTGTTAGCAGCATGCTATCTAAACACTAAACACATGTACAACATCTAACACATAGCACATAGCTAATCTACAGGTGTAGCGTGCTATCGAAACACTAAACACATGTATGCCATCATGAATTGAGTTTATGGGTTACTAGAACTCGATGACGATGATGTTGTTGTTAAAGTTTCTTGTAAACTTTGCTTCTTATTTCACTTGATGATTAATTTGAAATCTTCATTGTTTGATTGATTAGCGGGTGGATTGATAGATTGAGTGATATTACAGTGATGCTGTCTGTTGATTGATTGATTGATGGTTGGATTGATTGATTGAGTGATATTACAGTGATGCTGATCTCAAGACTGTCCAGTCATAGCAAGAATCCAATGTGATCTTAATTGAATTACTTGAAAATTTTGTGTCTAGTAAGAATTGCTTTTTGAGGCCATTCTCTGATATCGTGTCTCCCGGACATTTTGTTTCTACTGTTGAAAGTGTCTTAATGTCTAGACAGAAAAAGTGTCTTAATGTCTCTAGTCAGAGAAAGTATCTTAATGTCTCTGTTTTTCTGTGTTTATTATATATTTTGTCCTAGCTCGCAATAGGACTTACTGCGTTATGTAGTCGATATTTTTGTATGCTGTTTTTGTTTTGTATGTAGTTTTTGTTCTATCTTTCTCTGCAGTTGTTTTTTTCTGTTATATTTCTGTTGCATTTTCGTTATGCCATTTTTGGTTTGGTTTGATCTCGCACTTTTCATTTCAATTATTTATAAATATGTTTGATCTCGCTGTTCTTCAGGCTGCTGCGTGTGTTGTTTGTTTGACATAAAATACTGTACAATCAGTTTTCTGCAGTCATTAGATCAATGACAAAATTTTATTGTTTATTTTCTAAATGTCATCTAATCTAACCCTAAAATCCATTAATATAACCCTAATTCCATTCAAACCAAAAACCCTATCCCTAATCATAAATCTAGTCCTTCGCTAATCTTAATTTAATAACTTCTATACCCCGAATTAAATAAACAATAGGAATTTTGTCATTGATCTAATGTCGACCTCAGTTTTCTGTAAGTTCTCACTTTATACGGGTGCTATGTTAGTTAAGCTCATGTGTTGCAGCTGACGGGTTGAAAGTCTAGTCCAGTCGTATTAGCAATTTCATATGTTGTGTAGTAGTTGATAACTCTATAAATAATATAAGTTTATATTCTATAATTATATAAACTTTGGACTGATTATCTAGATTCTGGAATTTGCACCGTTTTTGGACCTTCTTTTTGCTCGCAGGCTTGATTTTGTCTCAATAGTGCTGGGTGCTTGATGTTGTCATTGATGACTGAATTTATTATTGAATAATAATAATAATAATAATTAGTTAATTGTTATTATAATTATTATTATTATTATTCAACGTCTCATCACACGCATCTGTGTTATGCTGCATGAAAAGGTAGCTAATTTTAATGTCAGTTTCCTCACTCGAAAGCGATATAAGTGACGGGCGAGCCCGGGATTTCAACCCCTCACATACTGATCCGCGGTCAAGTATCCTACCGACATTGCCACTGGCTCCAGCCAAATGAATGCAATTTGCATTCAAGTTATATGTTGTACAAATGCATGCCTCGCTTGCTTTGTTTGTTTCTATGATTGTAGCCCAGAGCTGTGAAATAAGAGGGGTGGTATGTTATTAGTAATTAAGCAAATGCTGTCTATTCAAGATTACTTCCTAGTCAATGTTATGTATGCAAAATATAGATTGACAAATAACGGATATTGGGTTTTTATTTGTATTGAACTAGTTTTGCATCACGCATGACTCTGATTTATTTGGTTTGTGTACTACCAATATTTACTTGTTGTTTAATGCAGTCCTATCACTCTTTCTGCTATAGACCTTTCAAAAAACTTGTTTATTTTGAAAAAAATCACCTTGTATATTTTCTTATTCGTCAGAGGGCGCCACTGTGCACTCAACAGTTGACTGTTTTACGGCAGGCACTTATGATGTGAGATATCTCTTAAATGTAAGGTATCTTCTCTAGATTTTTAAATCTAAACATGTTAAATGCAAATTAGGACATTATTTTATAATCATTTGGTGATTAATTGAATCGAATAACTCAAATTAATTTAATGTCATTCTGTTAATAAATGAAGAAATACCTGATAAATAAATACATATGTATTAAACATTGCCTGCCGTCAATATAAACACACACCCCTCCCCACTCTCCCACCACTCCCCAGCTGGCTTTGTTTATAATCTGCGCAAAGCTGCCACTACATATTATGAAAGGTCTATGTACATTGAAACGGATATTATATTTCTGAAACAATTTATACATGTCTGTTTCTGAGTGCTCTATATTGTCATGGTCAATGTTAATATTGAGGTAGTTTTTTCGCAGCCAATGAGTTATTGTTTGTAATTTTTTTATCGTTAATCTCTGCCAACATGCCTTAACTGCTGAATGTAACTGCTGAATGTAACTGCTGAATGTAACTGCTGAATGTAACTACTGAATGTAACTGCTGAATTTAATTGCTATAATGCTCTATAGAATATAGTAGCTGTAGAATATGACGTTAAACTTTAAACAATGCTTTAGTTTTAGCAAATGCTATTGAGGAAGCCAGAGCGAGATGGTGTAATGATTTAGGCCTCAACCGGTGTAGTAGTCTAGACACAAGCAGACCTAACATTCGCAGACAATGTACCAGTGGCATAAAGCATTTTTCATTCTTTTTTCGGTGGATTAGTTTCGCAGTCCTCATATAGAGCTTAAATATCTCCTCCTCCTATACGTCAGTGTGTTAATTAAAGATAACATAGAGTAAAAGCTAGACAGAAACAGGACCGGTTAATGCATAATTTGATATGTTGTTTCATAATGATAGCTAATTGATGAATAGTTATTTGACTGGCTGGAAGTATTATTATGTTTACTTGACTACTTGCTACTTACTGAAAATAATTAATTTATATTGAATGATAAATCTTAATAATAAATAATAGATTGGATTATTGATTAATAATTAAGCTAAATTGATAATATAATTAATAAATTACTTGCTACTTACTCAAAATAATTGATTTATAATGAATGACAAATCTAAATAATAAATAATAGATTGGATTATGATTAATAATTAAGCTAAATTGATAACTAATAGACTGAATTATGATATGTGATATGTCTAAATTCATAATTGATTTATTAAAACAAAGTTAGAACTCTTAATTTGGTTGAGTTTCTTTACTAATTTCTTAGCGTGGTTTTCATGACTAGAGGTATATGGAAGAGGTGTGTGATAGAGGTATGTGATAGAGGTATATAGGTGTGTGACACGTGATAGAGTACTGTCTTTTCTCTAATAGTGTCTTCTCTCTAATAGTGTCTTCTCTCTAATAGTGTCTTCGCTCTAGGCTCGCTGATTGGATATATCCTCCATCATTTATTCCCCAAGCTCCTCCTACGCTATAGCCCCTCCTATTTGACCTAATTACATATTCATGACCTACTCTATGAAATAAGGGATTGGCTGCGCTATAATTAACTGTATTATCAGAAAACCACATCAACCCACTAGCTCCACTACCCCTCTCTTCTACCCTACTCCTCAGTACCCCAGCCTGTCTCTTCTTCCGTCTCTCTAGAAGTCTCACTCGGTTTTCCTTGCTGTACAGGTCTCTCGTCTCTTCCTCAGTCAGTCTACAATCTACTCTAGACATCACTTGTCTACAACCACTCGCTCCTGTCTTTGCTAGACTTGGTAGAGTTTTAGAATTGTTTTCTCGCTCAGATACGTTTTGTGCTGCAGCTGGTTTGATTGAGCCTTTCAATCGGTTTGTCTTCTCGATATCATCATGTATAAAGGATTGGTGCCATTGTTTTGGAGAGTTCTTGATGTTGTCGTGGATGCGGTGCTGTTGCAGTGTGATTGAACCGTCAGGAGATGATGTTGGAGTTAGACACGTCGATGACTTCATGTGGTTTTTTGCTGGCTTCGTATATTCTGATGGAGATATTTGGTCACAGGTGGGTGTAAGGGAAGCAGTAGCTGCTAGTGGATGTATAGATGAAGGAACTCTCTGCAGCCTAGAGTGTTTAAGGGGCCGACCACTGCGTGTATTAGCCTGTGCGGATGATGCTCCGTATAGAAATAAATCTGTTTTGTCTGGATAGTAGAGCAGGCCTACAATAACAACGACAAAAATACGATTAGAGTTCTACTGTTGTCCATGACAACATCGAACACTGCGGAACAACAACAAAATATTGAATTCAACGTCATAAAGATATAAGAAGTCCTACTTATATATACGACGACTACCTAACACATAACACATACTATCTCGAGCTTTATCACATATATCACTTCCAATCTGCTTGACCAACTCTGTTCAATACTTCTTCATTTGTCTGACAAAACCACAATTTAATTTAATAATGGATTTTTAATCGATATGAACAGAACGCAGAGTATATAAATATATGTGGATGATCAATATGTCATGGGCCTATTGCAGGAGGCGTGCTATCTAGAGCAGATCACCTAGATAGGTGGCACACTGATTATCTACAGAATATATCCTGTGATATATAACACCACTATTTGCAGCGTCCATGCAAAATATGGAACTTAATACCTTTATTTACTGCTTTACATAAGACTCTACCTCTATCAATGGCTGCCTGTGGCACACGTAACTCAAGTTTCTCGCATCTCAGCTTCACCTGCTCGTGTGTTCTGCTCACTCCATCACGAAACCTCTCCACTGCCTCTCCCATAGCTCCTCCGAGAGTTGAACCAGGGACTCTGGGTTCAGTGGCAGACTTGTAACCACCCCAGCTATATGATAAGCTGTTGCCATTGAGGATAGGCCTATTGTTGCTGTTGTCTTTGTTGTCGTGAACGTCTGCTCGTGTGTTGATGAGAGTTGTCTCAGTTGCTCTGACAACATTTGATTCATCAACACTGACTCTGCTGTAAGAGTTGTTGACAATGTTGTTGTTATCACTTTTCTTGTTACAATACAAAGTGTTATTACTAGAATTGTTGCTGTTGTTGTTATTGTTGTAGTAGCTGTTGCCATTGTAGTTGTTGCTGTTTCTATCATTGTTGTTGTTGTTACTATCATGGTTGTTATTGTTGTTGCTACTATCATTTTTGTTGTTGTTAGTGTTATTATCCATGTTGTTGTTGTTGCTATCATTGTTGTTGTTGCTCTCATCGCTGCTATCACTGTCTCTGCAACTCTCATTATCCTCGGAGTCTCTCCTAATTCTCCTCAGTATTCTTCCGGTCACGTGACGACGTGATCGATCTGTACAACAACATAGAGTCATAGAGATAGAGAAAAAAAGAGAGAGAGATATAGAGATATAGAGAGAGATAGAGAGAGAGAGAAAGAGAGAGAGAGAGAGAGAGAGAGAGAGAGACAGAGAGAGAGAGAGAGAGAAACACAGAGAGAGAAACAGAGAGAGAGAGAGAGAGAGTGAGAGAAAGGCAGAGAATGCGACAGACAGAGAAAAAAAGAGACAAATGCACAGAGAGACAGCAGATTAAAGCTATTGAGGCCAGCAGCATGTTATTGTGCAATACACAAAACTCGGCAAGTTTTCAGATTTTAAAAACCTCAAAGAATACAGCATCGGATACAATGCACGTATGATGATTGCATTCCAGAGAAATGTTCTTACTCAGTTTTTTTGTCTTTGGATTATGTGATTAAAAACAAACCAACCGTAGGCTGCACGTGTCGTAAAAGGCGACAAAGCACTAAGATCCAAACTAACATCAGAAACCAGTCTTAGCTTGGTGATCGACTAGGTTCCAGAAATTGCTACAAAATCTTCTATTACCCGCCCGTAGTTAAACAGAGATTTAAGAGAAGACGATTATGCATATATGTATGTATATATGCGACTTTATATGGGTCCCTACAAATGCCAAGTGCTCTGGGTTAACCCTGATTTGGCAATTATGTGCTATTCAATTATTTACATTACATTGCGTATTTGCTATGCAAAATTGAAATTTTAAATAAATATAAATGACGTTTCGATTAATTGAAAAACCGATTTAATGACAGCAGGCTATTAATTCTTTAGTGTTATTTAGAGATAATTTGACTTGTGACATCTGCCGAACGCTTTGTAATTACCTATTAGATTTATATTAGACTGGCGTTGTTTGCCAGATCTCCTGTGGCTCATCTTATACACTCTGCGCAGCGCCAGACATCTGGCGAGTTGTTTGTATTTAACTCCGGCAGACATTTCGTTGTCACCACCCGTTAGCATCTTCATCATTATCATGACGTCATCTATGTGAGCTTCACTCAATGGTAGACCCGTCTGATGCAATCAATCAATTTAATAATCAAACAATAAATCAATCAAGTTTTCAATTATAATTAGGATCAATGAATATTTTTTATTAATCATAGATTAAATTAATTGAATTCATAGAAAATAAAACAAGCATTATTGAAGAAATAAATTAATAGGATCACTGAATGATCAATGAATGGATTTTGTATTATTGAAATAATAAATCGCTCATTCAATTTCACATTGAGACCATCAAGTGATCAAATAATCAATCACTCAATTAATCAATCAATCGATTAATCAATCAACTAATCAATCACTCAAGTAATCAATCAATCAATCAATTACTCAGTCTATCACGAAATCGGTCCAATAATCTCAATCAATCAGTCAAGCATTATGTAGAAGTAAACCCTGGATTGAACAAATAATCAATGGATGAATTAAATGGCAAATCATTCAGTCAGAAAAAGCTGATTAATCGAGAATTCAATTAGTATAGTAACAGTCAATCAATAAGCCAAACAAAACGTCGATGAAACCGTCAAACGCTAAAAATAACCGTTCAATCAATCAATCAAACAAATCAATAAAGCTATTGCCAATCAATCAAATACTGTGACTACTATATATTATAATACACTTTCAAACCTCAGCTACGGCTCTAATGAAATCTTGTTTAGTAATTCTCCAGTTCTTTGATTTGTCGATAAACTGAAAGAGATCAACTAGACGCAGACATTTGTCGCTGAGAAACTTCTCGATGATTCTCAAAGCCTCTGACTTCATGATCACATCAACATTAGAGAGATATTCACCAGCAGTGACTTCAGTTGTCTCCACTCCTGCCATATCAACTCCCTCCTAGTAAAAGTAAAGTAAACCCACATTATAGTGAAATGATAAACTATGTTGATATTTATCACTTTTAATACCACATGTTTAAACCGTTAGGCAATTTAGTCCATTTTCCATATAACCAGTCCAGTGAATGTGTGAGATTTTACTCTCATATCAGCGCGGCCGGGGTTCGAACCCACGAGGGTTCAACTCACCTCAGGATTTGTCATTTAAAACTTCATGACGTTACCCCTACGCTATTAAGACAGTCTAAACTGAGACATTCTAGTACAATATCATACAACCAAGAGCTAGCCTACTTAAAGTAGGGGGTGGGAAACACTCAATTCAGGGGTTCAAATCCTGTGCTCGCCCGTTACTGATATCGCTTTTGAGTGAGGAAACTGATGTTAATATTAGCTTTACAAGCTTTTTTACAAGCTCTCATTTATTTCTGAATTGCGATCCCTCGATATGGGACCATATTTGATAATAGGTGACAAGTAAATACATTGTTGGTGCCAGAAAAAACTAACCGTTCCCCAACCTCTCAATTTCCCACTTTAACAACTGCATGCAACAATTAAGTTCATTAATGTACATTGAACAGTAGTAATAATAATAATAATAATAATAAAGGTTAAACGTCCGTTTCCTCACACAAGGATGATGTCAGGGACGTCCCCCCATCACATGTCACTACAAATCGATTCACCCCAAACGATCTGAAAAAAAAACGTGCTGAAGAGAAATAAGAGATCCTAAACAGTGCCAGTCGGGTAATCAAAAAAACAGTCAGGCAAGATGAAATAAAATCTATGGTGGGAAACGTCGTATTAATGCAAGTAATGTACTATAATGTATAAAAATGTACAATAGTACAATTATCTAACCTCAAGCGTGTGATCAGATGGACTGTGCTCTGCTCTCAGTCTCTCCAGAACTCTGCACTCCACCTCAGTCCTGTCTGCCTTCAGCTCCAGCCAATCAGAGCTCAGCTCTACACTGTCCATACACTGCCTCAAGCGCTTCCTCCAGTCTATGTAGTCACCGGTGTTGTCTCCACCCAGTGGCTCAGTCCTTAGCACACTTGACTTGTGGGCAAGAGATTTAGACTTCTCATCAGTGCTACCACTACACAGAATTTTGTTGGTTGGATTGAAGTGGTACCACTGAGTCATTGAGCCCACGTTTAGGTAAGGAGCTCTTAGAGCAGGTAGTGGAAGCTCAACCAGCTGCCGCTGCTGCAGCTGTTGATGATGTCCTGATATTTCATTCTTTACTGACTGACCTTCAGCTTCACAGAGTTCATCAGGCCGCACTGACAGCTGTAGTCTGTTATCTTCCACATTCACTGGTCTCAGTTCTCCAAAACGCCGCTGCACTGGGTGATCAGCTTGTGAATTCACTCTGATCAAACCACGCTGACCCTTCCTCTGACCTCTACAATCTTCAACCACCCATTCCTCTTCCACTCTCACTTCATCTCTTATCTTCTCTCTACCACTACAGTTAAATCTCCTGACCCTAGAGGGCGCTGGTCCCCAGATCTTGACTGCCTGTCTGTACAGAGCGGCAGGTCCAAGATCTCTGAGAGTGTATGCTTGCAGTAGTCTCGCTATTTCTTCATCAGTTGTCCGGTCAGGTCCATACAACCACGCTTGGTCACTCTCTCCCAGTGTCCACTCTTCACCCAATGCACTCGTATCTTCAGGTGGGAGAGTCTCTGTGATGGGTCCTGCTGTGTACCCAGCTGTGCCCCACGTGTTGCAGTCAAACAGACGAGGTGAACTTATGGGTTTCTCTTCATCGTCGCTTCTGACGACAATGAGCGTGTTAGACATTGTGGTAAGGATGGAACTTGTGCTTGAAGTAGTTCTTCTAAACTGCTAACTTACTGGCATAACCATGTGTTGTTCAGTACACTGCCAAGTGGCAGGTTCAAGGTACATATTCATACTCAAAGTCTGTTTTCTCGCTCCAAAAGAGCACTCCTTAGATCAACAAGTTAATCCCTTCACAAAGTCTATGCCTTATCCATACCTTATATAGCCTATAGCTTGGGATAAGTATGGCATAACCGTATCACACTGATATATCTCTAACATACCAACATATCTCTAAAATATTACATATCGCTAAAATATTAACATATCTCTAATATATTAACATATCTCTAAAATATTAGCATATCTCTAACATACTAACGTATGTCTAACATCCACATTTCCAATGCCTCTGGATTCCTAACATCTTCTTTTATAAGGTCCTTGTTTCACATCCATGCAATAACGTGGTCCAAACCAAAGTTTTTGTTATCTTTATCTTTGTGTCTTTCTTTAGACTTTTTGTTAAAAGTTCTTTTCTATTACTGAAGGCCTCTTCTGCTTGTGCAATCCTACTGCATATTTCAGTCTCATATTTCCCATTATCGGTTATAGTATGACCCAAATATTTGAAACTCCTTACCTATTCCAATTTTGTACCATTTATAGTGGTATTAACTTCAACTTTATTATGGGACACATTCATCACTTTGGTCTTATTGATGTTAATCTTCATGCCAAATTTCAACGTCATATTCAGACTATACATTATCATCGGCAGTCCAGTCTCGCTGCCGGCTGTCATCTGCAAATCGTACATCTTGTAACAATTTTCCTCTTACTTTTATTCCTTCTTCCATGTCTTCCATGGCTTCCTCCACCATTGCTTCAGCATAAATGTTAAGAGCACAATGCTACAACCTTGTCTTAATCCATATCCTTTTTCACCTTCTTCTGAGTATTCTTGTTGGATTTTGATTACTGCTCTTTGATTCATTTGTGTTGTGATATTCCATTTATTTCATGAGGTTTATGCTTATGACGAGGTGGGCCCCCTATGCCTTCTTCAGCTTTGACTAACATTTGCTGGGCAGGGACGTCATTCCCTGAGAAAACTATCCAGTTTACCCAAATGTGATATATATATATATATACATGTATATATATATATATATATATATATATATATATGCATACATGTATATATATATATATATATATATATATATATATATATATATATATATCACATTATATACATTATATATATATATTGTATATATATATATATATATATATTGTCAGGATCATGTCCTGGTTTGTGGCGTGTACGTGTGTTATGCATGCATGTCATTATCAACCAACTGGTTGCTGATATTGAATGAACATTGATTATGACTGACATCATTGTGTGATTAATTACATGTCGTTACTTCATGAATTGATATGAATTGATTGATAATTTGTATTGCTTTACCTGATTGGTGGAGGATTTCCCGCCTGATGGGGTCCTCCTGGTGTTAAGTGAATTTAGCTTCACTCTCTGATAGACTGACGGCTGTGACGGTTCTATGCATTACGTTATACAATTTTATAGATGAGTTTATTAGCTTTGTCGATTTAAAGCTATGGTAGATTTTATATGGTTATTGAATACTGCGATACCTTTAGAAACCAGATATTGTGATATATTCATATACTTTATATTGACACCCGAGCCATTCAGTTTATTCAGGGAGGCTTTGCTGCTGGAACTATGCCATGTATATTTGATATTTGAACGTAGTACCCATATTGTGTGTATCCAAAATGTTTTAAAGCTACTAAGTAAAGACCATGTATTTGAAATATGCTCTGTGCTAGGGAACGGTTCGTGTAAGGCCTTATAGTGAATCCCTAAGTCCACTGTTAATCAACCGGGCGGTTGTCACCTTGTTTAGCCCCTGCATCGAGAGGTGGTGCCCTCTGCCTTAGGAAGTGGGTTAGGAAGTTATTATGTGCTTGTGAATTCAAAAGCATTTTGTGGATATTGAGTATACTGCAAGTTTGCTACAGTTGGGAATTGTATGTAATTAAATTTAGGCATCAACCGTTTCGGAGCGAAGGATTTTCTATATCAGAAACCCATTGGAGGAAGTAACTCCTAGTAGCGTGATTTTGTAGAAAAGATTGTTTTTTGGAAGTTATTTGTGAAAAGGGTAAGTTTACCCCTAACCCTAAAAACCCTGGATACACATGATATTATACCTGGTGTAGGTACAGAGTGAAGTTGTATGCTATAGATATCTTATTTAATATTGCCAACATGTTTGAGTAACCTATATTTGAATGTGCGATTATTAATAGATATCTGTATGTGAATATTTTGACTCTATTGATAAGAGAGCTCTATTGATAAGTGTGAACCTAGTTATAAGTGAATATTTTGGATAAGTTGTAACCACAAGTAAACTAAGAGCTTTGTGAACTGAATACGAGAATATTTCTATTATTATTATTTTCTTTTAGTATTTTATTATTTTTGTTTTGAACTATTATTATTCCTTATTATTTAATAAATCATTTCTTCTATTAGTTTTATTAATTTATTTGTTAATTCATAGTTGTATTTTAGATACTTATTTTTCTGGTTCTGTAATTTATATGGTTATACCACCATTCATTGCTTGAATTATTTACACTTGTTTATTACTTATGTTGTTCCAATGTATTGGTAATAGTTCCTAGTAAAACTTGACAAATTGTCTATATTGAAGTTTGTTATCAATTACTCAGTGATAGATAACGTCCCTGACATTCTTCTTAATCAATAATTTTGAACCGTGGTCCAATCAGGATAAAGTAGTAATACATATTCAGAGTGTTTTATGTCACATCAACAACAAGGCATACCTATTTCAAGACATTATTATAGTCCAATACCGTGACATATATATATATATATATATATATATATATATATATATATGACATAATTAACAAAATCTATATATCTATGACATAATTTAAAAAATCTATATTTTTATATGACATAATTAATATCAAATAAGTGGTTTTGTACAACTTATATGAATTAAATTTATGTGGAGTGTAAGGTCCACGAACTAAGACCAACACATAATTCTCCATAATAATAATAACAACAAAAACAACAATTAGAGTGCTACAATCATCAATGACAAGATCGAGTACTATTGAGACAAAATCAAGCCGGCGAGCAAATAGAAGGTCCAAAAACGGTGCATATTCCATAATCCAGAAAATCAGCCTAAAGTAAAGGGAATTAAAGAAAAGGAGGTTTAGGCGCAGGTCACAACTCATGGACACTGAATGGAAAAGACGCCTGTCAAACTAGCACCACTTTCATCACCACATGGGATATTTTCCCTGTATACATGTCACTCTAGAATAATAATTTTTCAAATACAAAATTTTTTCCTGAAAACATTCAGCCTTAATAGAAATAATTTTTGATCGTAAATGATGCAATGCAAAAGACCGGGGTAATTCATACCGCTAGTACCATTTCTTGGACTGATTACCCATATTTTGGCACCGTTTACGGACCCTTCACTCTGCTCATCGGATTTGCTTTCACATTGCTTAATATTATCATGGATAACAGTAGAACTTTAAACTTTTCCGTCACTTAGCAACAGTCTATGCACAGTTCGCTTCTTGTTTTAATTTTACATCAGGAATAAAAATAATATTAACAACAACAACTACACAGACACTCTGCTAGACAACATTACAATGAAACGATCTTCTTTGACTACACCTAGCATTCTGAATACCAGATAATTAAGGAATATTGAAGCTTAAGTTAAAGTATCATTTAACAGCCCTGCTTATGTCCGATATCGGCGATTTCGCGCTAGATGAAACTGGTGCTGCCTGCAAGTACGCTCCTTATATATTAGGCCTATGTAGACTAGTCTCGTGTAGACTTGTCTCGTATTGACTTGTCTCATGTAGACTTGTCTCGTGTAGACTTGTCTCGTGTAGACAAGTCTCGTGTAGACAAATCACATGTAAACTAGTCTCATGTAGACTAGTCTCGTGTAGACTAGTCTCGTGTAGACTTGTCTCGTGTAGACTTGTCTAGTGTAGTCTCGTGTAAATTAGTCTCGTGTAAATTAGTCTCGTGTAGACTTGTCTCGTGTAAACTTGTCTCGTGTAGAATTGTCTCGTGTAGACTTGTCTCGTGTAGACTTGTCTCATGTAGACTAGTCTCGTGTAGACTTGTCTAGTGTAGACTTGTCTAGTGTAGACTTGTCTCGTGTAGACTTGTCTCGTGTAGACTTGTCTAGTGTAGACTTGTCTCGTGTAGACTAGTCTCATGTAGACTTGTCTCGTGTAGACAAATCTCATGTAGACAAATCTCATGTAGACTTGTCTCGTATAGACTTGTTTCGTGTAGACAAATCTCATGTAGACTTGTCTCGCGTAGACTAGTCTCAGGTAAACAATAAACAAGCCTAGCATACACTTTTTCGCATATTTATTTCAAAAATAACTTTTAAACTTAATATTTAAAAATTGATATGCATTAATGTACGTACAGAAAAATTAGGAACAGCAATGTGAAATTGTTCATGGAGTCCTACTGGCTTTTAAGTAAATTCATTGAATTAATTCATTTTGCTATTAGGCCAAATCCAGATAAATAGTCCATTAGATTAAAATCATTAAGTTAATTTACAGAAGTTAACCCATTGAATTAATCCTTTCAGGTTAAGTCATTGTGAAAACTCCAAGGAGAAATTTCACACAGATTTATTGCTATTTTTCATTGTGCTGTTTGTAATGCAACCTTTTTATTTGCTTCATGTCATAATAAACAACAAAGACAGCATAGGCCTACTTAACAAGAAACTAAACAAATAATCAGGAAGAGGGTTACCACAATTGAGCCTAAGATCTGTGAGGTCATACAGTCAGTAGCAATTAGGCCTACTAAGAATAACAATTAAGTTTACTAATTGTCTTCTACGCTACAGAAAACTGTAGAACCTATGACAACCATACATATTAATTACTACCATAAAAGAAGGTAATTATTGGACACATAGTTAGCCTATATAAATTTAAAACAAAAGCTAGTCTACTTGAACCTTAGGTTTAAATTAATAAAAAATCAAGTGAACTAAATCAATATTGAGCTAATATCAAACTCAACATAGTGGACTTCGAAAAAAGAAATAGAGTTACGCATAGTGTCGGGTGAATTGTTCCATAGCTTAGGAACACGTCCATTCAAGCTCTTCATACGCATATTGGTACGTTAAAAGGGAATTAAATAATCATATACTGATCTAAAACAATACGAACTATCCACTATAGATTTATTAACTGTTAAGAATTGGTTATATAACGCACGTAGAAAAGTATATTTAAATTTAAATATTGATAACACAATACAGTAAAACTTGATATTTGACAATTTTAGCATAGATCTTTAAATATCAGAGAGGTTAAGGAGATTATGGAGAGGAATTGAGCAGTAGTGCATCAGAGGTGCAGTTTGAAGATAAGATACAATTATAATTGTATAGAGGCAGTCGCTTGTGATATCAGTGAGGAGGACTGCTGATGAATAGACGAGTCAAGTCAGTCGATTGTACCACAATCAGTCGATCAGTGGACGAGTCATAGAGAAGGTAACCAGGTTTCTGGAGGACATATGGTGTATTGACCTGACCTAGATAATTGAGGTCAGTGTCTAACAGTAGAACTCCATTGTTACTGTAATCAGCCACAAATAAGAGTTTATTCTTATAATCAACTGCTACTGAGCTGACATTGAGCGGCTTCACTTTATGTCCTCGTTTCTCTCCAGCGTAAGATTTTATGATTTGACTCTCAGCGTTTATCAAAGAGAGTTTATGGTGAAGGAAGCTCAACCTGTGACAAACGATGAACTGATCACGGGACAACTGAATTGTCTGCTCAGGGAGCTCAACGCTTCTATCAAATCTTATTTCACGCAGCAGTTCTCCCTCACTCGTGTACAGATCACAGCCCCACAGTGACATCTCGTCGTATCTCCTCCACACTTTAACAAGCACGTTGTGCTCTTGTGTCACTGAGAGATCACGTGACAAATTACTCTTACTTATCTTCCAGCGAGTAACTGAGTCGTTGTTGTTGAGGTCGACTCTGTGAATACAGCCCTCACACAAGTTATTGACATACAGAGCTTTGTTGTAGGAGCAACCAGCCAAAGCGTTAGGTGCTCTTACACCAGGAAGGTTGAAGTCACGTGACCATGTCAGACTGTGTGAGTCATACACGGCAACTCGTGAATCGAAACCAACTTCTAACACAAAGATCTCACCGTCCACGACTGCTACTTCACTGAGGTAATAAAGATGCTTGACTGGCAAGATCTTAACTTCAACATAAGAGCTAAGCCATGCGTCTCTAGCAGCTGTAAATAGACACAGTATGATACTGACAGGCTCTAGCTTAAGGTTGATTATTGACAGAAGTTAGAAGAAATACTGATTACAAAGTTAGGACTACGAGGTCAACTTAGAGCAGACTTTTCGTGAGAGAGTAGAGCACTTAAAGAGAGAGAGAGAGAGAAACAGAGAGAGAGTGAGAGAGAGAGAGAGAGGGAGAGAGACAGAGAGAGAGAGAGAGGGAGAGAGACAGAGAGAGAGAGAGAGAGGGAGAGAGACAGAGAGAGAGAGAGAGACAGAGAGAGAAAGAGCAAACATAGAAAGGTTAATATATCAAGATAATAATTAAAAGTTTAGTAACCTCTTTGATCGACACACACAGTGAAAGCTTTATCAATAGTTCATTGGTACGCACACAACACATAATACCGGATTGGACTAGTGGTTTGTTGTCATTTTCTTGGACAGCAGATGACCAAGTGCAGGATTCAAATCCAGTTCTCTCCCAGTCACACTGACAGGCTCTTATTTAGCAAATACAGTATCCATAGCGTTAATTAGCCAATACAGTATTCATAGCGTTAATTAGCCCATACAGTATCCATAGCGTTAATTAGCCAATACAGTATCCATAGCGTTAATTAGCCAATACAGTATCCATAGAGTTAATTAGCCAATACAGTATCCATAGCGTTAATTAGCCAATACAGTATCCATAGCGTTAATTATTATACAGTGTCCACGTAGCATTATTAGCAAATACAGTATCCATAGCGTTAATTATTATACAGTGTCCACGTAGCATTATTAGCAAATACAGTATCCATAGCGTTAATTATTATACAGTGTCCATGTAGCATTATTAGCAAATACAGTATCCATAGTGTTATCTATATCTATCTATCGCATTGTAAACAGTATCTATAGCATAATATCGACATTCAGCAACCATAGGCCTCATATATGAAAAATATCTTAAAATGTTCATTAAAGTCATTGGCACCGAATCATTCCTAAGAAGAGCATGACCTATTCTCATTATATTTATGAATTCTGACCGTATTTGAGATACTCCAAGTTACCATCCTGCATCTCATGTATTTTAATTATACAGTATTATAATATGTTGAGATGAGGAATATTGAAGCTGAGGAAGGCATAGGGGAAACTTCTCGTCATAAGCAGAATCCACAAGAACAATGGTACGTTAATAGGAATATAATAGATAATCTAAAGATCCACTCGTATGTGGACATGAAGAGGAGAGTGGAAGATAAAGTTGAGTGCAGCATGGAAGCGTTACGTACCATGGACCTGCCAGTAGGCAGTGCACTAAGAGAGATATTATACATGTATAATAAAGAAAGTTAAAGCTAATGTTAACGTCAGTTTCCTCACTCGATGTCAGTGACGGGCGAGCCCAGGATTTAAACCAGGCACTTACTGATCCGCGGTCGAGTATCTTACTGACTTCAATTATATAAATAAAGGAAATATATTTAATAGTATTAAATAGGCTGCAATACAGACCATTTTTGAGATACTCTTTTATCCTAGCAGGTACAGGGAGTTCATCAATAAAGTCTCTGCTCACAAGGTGTACCACGAAAACCCGGCACAGGTGCTGAAGTAACGGCACATCCATCAGTCTTGACATTATGTTGATCAACTAGATAGGGACCAAGGAAAATTGTTATGGTATATATTAAGCAGGAGCACTGGCCAGGGGCGAAACGTTCCTAAGATGTTCCTGTAGCGGTTGCAATATATTTTGGCTGCCCATTTGACAAATAAGATAGAGGCTGTAGACTCAATTTCCAGATAAATCTATTCGAAAGTATGCTTATCTCCCGTGAAATCTGATCAAACAAATATATCTTTATATTTCTCATACATCATTTCACGTTGGAAACATTTTTAAGAAATTAATTGACAAAATTTATATAACTTCAATTTTCACAAAAATTTATCGCCTTTTCTTACTTCACATGAAATGATACGCGTTGAAGGTGATACAAGCCAGTCATGCAGTGTCGTACAATCCTATGGAAGAATGTAGGTCATCGAACATCCTTTTAGTTAAGAAATTTCAGACATCAAATGTAAAGTTTCCATCCTTTATTAGAATTAAATCGAGTCAATAACTTAATTAATTAAAGAGCGTGTAAAAATTTTCTATCAAGGTATAATTTGTCTTCTTAAAAAATTACGAGAACTTTTACTTTCTACTTTAAGTAGCCTACTACTTGTTTGTGGAGTACTTGTACTTGTTGCTTAAGTTAAATTCTGATAATAATGCAGAGTATTCTTACCTATGCGCTCTAAGCTATCGAATCGTTTTTTCCAGCATGCTGCATCGCAGATCTGGGATTCTCTTCCACCCAATCTTCGGAAATCTTCATTTGAGCTCGGAAATCTTTCAACTTGGAGAACATCGATCGGCTTTTGCTTTCCTATGAGCAGTTCCATAGGCAGTTGAAGACCTAGCTTTTCCATCTCTCTTTTCCATCCGGTGTCCATGAGCAGCGACCTGCGCCTAAACCTCTTTTTCTTTAATTCCCTTCACTATGGACTGATTATCTGGATTTTTGAATTTGCACTGTTTTTGGACCTTCTTTTTTTGCTCGCCGGCTTGATTTTGTCTCAATAGTGCTCGACGTTGTCATTGATGACTGTACCACTCTGTTTGTTGTTGTTGTTGTTGTTGTTGTTGGTAATCAGACCAAGGAAGGGTACTAGCGGAATGGAGGTTTACTTATTGGTCTCAGTTTGTGGACGTTTGGTGGATATGAAAAGTTGAAGAGAAACGCTATTAACCGCCTATGAAACTGTTCTCAAAGAAGTAGTAAAGTCTGATCAGGAATAGATGAGGGAGTGCGCAGAGTGGAAGGACGATAATTCCAGATTTGTGGCCAGCATGCTGGAAAGAGCGCCTTGATAGCTTGCTGTGCTAGGTCTCTCTAGAGTAACTAATTTAGAGGACCTGGTAGACGACTGCCTGGAGGTAGGGTGCCCCACTTGTTGTAATTTAGACATGTTACCATTGCCGAGTGCGGTTTTGGACTTGTATGTTAGAGAAACTGCCTTGTATAAAATGCGTTCTCTAACTTTGAGCCAGTGTAAGGACTTGAGGATTAGAGTAACATGAGAATATTTGGAGCTGCGAAAGACTGCACGTTCAAGGGAATTCTGATTGAACTGCAACCTATCAATCTCGGCGATCTCGCAACTGGGAAGATTTAAAAATAGGGAGTTGCAGTAATCCAGTTTGGATTGCACGACAGCAGCATCAATTGTAGTGGTAGTCTATCGGATATCGGCAATATGATATAACAACAACATACAACAAAAGCATTTAATTTAAGTAGGTTATAAATAGACAGTATACATGTATATATATATAAATATATATATAGGCTATATCTTCTTCTTCTCGAAGTTCCGTGCCTGTTCCAAGCCTGGGCGGATATATAGCCTATATATATATATATATATATATATATATATATATATATATATATACATATATATCATGCTATTATATTATATTATATATATATATTATATGTATATATAATATATATATATATATAATATATATATATATATACAGGGTGAGTAAAAAAAAGATAACACCTGCAAAAAGTTTGAATATCTCAGGCTATTGTTAATATTTTAAATAAAACTTTTACCAATTACTAAAGGACTAATTTTGGATGGGGTGGCCAATTTTCATCCATTTTGGTACATAGACAGGCCAGTTATGCAAGTTTCAGCAGAGCAACCCCCCTATTTTTACCTAAAAATGGCGTAAAGCACCTCCTGCAGTTATGATCGGGTGAGTTTGGAGGCCATTCATTCTTCTTGATGTAATCCGGGTTTCTCTCGCTGATCCTTTCCTGTGCATGACGAGATGCATCAGCCCGAGCACCATTCTTCTGAAAGATGAAACCATTTGGTAGAAGAGCATGGCAAATCATCAAACAGCCCCGGAAGCAAAGTACTAAAGTAATACTGAGAGTTCAACCTTACCTTCTCGTCAATGAAGTGCAATCTGCCCTTACCGTTGTAGCAAACGCCATTTTAAGGTAAAAATGGGGGGTTGCTCTGCTGAAACTTGCATAACTGGACAATCTATGCACAAAAATGGATGAAAATTGGCCACCCCACCAGCAATTAGTCCCTTATTAATTGGTAAAAGTTTAATTTACAGATATTAACAATAGCCTGAGATATTCAAACTTTTTGCAGGTGTTATCTTTTTTTTACTCACCCTGTATATATATATATATATATATATATATAGTAAGAGAGAGAGAGAGAGAGAGAGAGAGAGAGAGAGAGAGATATGTCTGTGTCTCTTTCCAAAGTAACTTTTCAAACTGAATGATTAAAACAGATATTAAGTAATACACTTAAATTAGGAACAGCAATGTGAAATTGTTCATAGAGGATAGACCTGCTCGGCTTTGAAGTTACTTCATTGAATTTACACATTGATATTAGTCCATTGAATTAATCAGTTATATTGAATTCAATAAGTTAATTCACTAGCGTTAATCCACAGGATTAATCCTTTCAAGTTAATTCATTGTGAAAATTTCAGCAGAAAACCAAAGTTTTCACTATCTTTATCTTTGTGTCTTGCTTTAGACTTTTTGTTAATAGTTCTTTTCTACTACCAAAGGCCGCTTTTGCTTGTGCAGTCCTACTGCTTATTTCCGTCTCACATTTCCCGTCATCGGTTTTAGTACGACCCAAATATTTGAAACTCCTTACCTGTTCCAACTTCGTACTATTTTTTGTGATATTAATTTCACCTTCATTAATCGAAACTCTCATAACCTTGGTCATTTTTTTATTAATCGTCATGCCATATCTCAAAGCCGTATCATTCAGCCTATCCATTATCTTCTGTAATCTAATCTCGCTGCCCGCTACCATTCCCTGGTCATCTGCAAATCGTACATCTTGTAACAAATTCCCTCCTACTTTGATGATAATGTCCAATAATAATTGTATAGAGACGGTTGATTGTCAGGGAGGATTAAGGACTGATGATGACTACACGACCCTCGTCTATCCATTCACTTACAATCAGTCGATCAGTGGATGAGTCATAGCAGAGACAACTAGGTCTCAATAGGTCACGTGGTGTATTGACCTGACCTAGATAATTGAAGTCTTTGTCTAACAGTAGAACTCTGTTATTGTTTTGATCAGCTACAAATAAGAGTTTTCTATTATAATCCATTGCTACTGAGTTGACAGTAAACCTCGCATATCTGTCTCCTTCTATTTCTCCATTAAAAAGCTTTACTGTTTGACCCTCTGTGTTAATCAAAGAGATTCCATCACTCCAATATTTCCACTTTTGACATACAATGAATCGATCACTCGACAACTGAATTGTCCGATAAGCTTGTTTGCTGATTCTATCAAATCCTATCTCACGCAGCAGTTGACCCACACTCGTGTAAAGATCACAGCCCCACGGTGATGTCTTGTCGTTGATCCTCTCCACTGTAACAAGCACATTGTGCTCGTGTGTCACTGAGAGATCACGTGGCACGTAGTTCTTTCTCATCTTCCAGCGAGTAACAAAGTTGTTGTTTTTGAGGTCGACTCTGTGGATGCGTTTCTTCATATCATCACTGATATAGAGAACTTTGTTTTGGAAGCAACCAACCATACCTAGAGGGTACTTCAAACCAGGAATGTTGATATCACGTGACGCTGTCAGACTGTGTGAGTCATACACGTTGACTTGTGACTGTTGCTCTCCCACCACAAAGATCTCATCATCAACGACTGCCACTCCTTTGATCCACTTAGTCTGGACTTCTATGATCTTAACTTCAGTCGGAGAGTTGTACAATTCAGCTTTACGTGCAAACACAGACACAGTATTACATTTATCGAATGTTAGAAACATTATTGTAATTATTTTATGAAAGCAAGTAGACTATGGCGTAGCTATCGAGTCGAAAACTTTCATGAGACACATACACACATAGATAGCTCCAAGAAAGCATCAATAGAAGTTCGAGCTATCAGGACCAAATACACTTTTGAAAGTGTAGGCTATATAGTTATGTTGCACTTAATGAGAGCGACCCAGAATGATTCATATTTGAAATACAATCCTTAACGTCGACTCTCCGTCGGCTTTCCACCGCCTTGAGTTCAAAAAGGATTTCTATTCGACGGAAGAGAAAACCCATGGCGTAGCGGAGTTTCGAATTCGCGACCACTCGTTCCAAGATTCGCGACCAAGAGGTGAGATTTCTACCGTTGTGCTACAAGGCGCTCCGTCATGTTATCAAGATCTGGGAATGAATATTCTATGATATGATAAAACGGAGAAAAGGTAAATGTTTGAATGATTCTTCGAAATTGTCGCTTAATGATTAATCTTAATGTGCATGTTCGTGTAGCTTTATTTGAAAAAAAAAAAAAAAACCATTGAACGCTTACAAATATTTTATAAGCAGAAACCAACCCTTTTCAATGTACCAATTGGTATCGCTTAAAAAGCCTAAAAAAGTTTAAAAAGTTTAAAAAAATTATTTCACGTCCTCTTCTCCTCAGTACATGTATGTATCTGGCTGCTACATTATTCTATATCAAGCTGAACCTTATTCACTTCAGTCATAAGCTTCCGCTTATTCAGCTCAGTGCAAGTGTTACATAAAGAGTGTCATTATCATAGCATTACTCAATTCTATGTAATTTGCTATATTCAAAAAGAGCTACTATAATTAGCGATACAGATTTCTTAATTTTACAATATTGAATAGGCCTATCATGAAATTAATAAGAATTCCTACCTGCAGTTCTATCAGGATGGTCAAGCAAGCTTCCCCAGCATCTTTCGAAATAGTTTAGAGGAAGAGGAGGGGGCTTCCTTTGATCATTGATCAACTCCTCAGCTCTTTTGCGTAGGTCATCAACATCTCTTCCTATAGCACCACCTGAACCACTCTCATCAATCAGAACATTGTGCGCATGGAAGTCTTTCAGGGTCATAGACTCTGATCTATTGGACACGTATTGAATCCTCCCAACTAGCGCCTTGATGTCTTCAGGCCCTGCAGGCTTAGACCCGATGATTTTAGGTTTCACTACACAGTTATTCACATCATAGTTCCTTCTGTGACCTTTGATCAACTCCTCAGCTCTATTGTGGAGATCATCAGCAGCTCTTATCATCTCACATGCTGTACCACTCTCCGTCATCATTTTACTGTAGGAATGAAAACTTTCCAGAACTATGTGTTGGAGCTCTTCTGCATCATATTCACTCTCCAATTCCTTCACAGTCGCTTCCTTTATGTTGATCAGCTGTCTCTGCGTCTCCTTTTCATAGTCATCCAAGAGTTGACGAAGATTCGCGATGCTGTTCCTTAAAGAAGATTCTGTTGTCTCAACCTCCTGTAGAAAATTCAATTTTGCCTTTTCTAGCCTCCGCATATTTAGACTGGCTGCAATGCGACACTTCTCAATGTTTTTCCTGTCAGTATCTGCAAGTTCCTTCATTTGTTTGGCTAAATCATGTGTTGCTTTACAACAATGTTTATTATGATATTTGCCATAACAAAGAAAACAGATCAACTCTCTGCAGTCACAACAGTACAAATCTAATTCTTTATTGCCATGTTTACTACAGTAACTTGACATCAATGTATGCAGCTCATCGTCTGTTGGTTTCTCTTCAATACAGACAACTTTGTGCTGTCTGGTTTGATTAAGTTTTGAGTGAAGCTTAGTACAACTCTCACAAAGACTCTGACGACATTCCATACAGAACGATGCAGCCTTAATACTATCTTCATATTCTATACAGGGGCAACAACAACACTCTGTCTCTCGATGAGAGTTTTGCTGAATCAGTCTAGTAATAAACTGATTATCAGGTAACCTCTCCACACCACAAGACGGAGCAAAGAACTCAGTCCTACAGAGTGGACAAGGGATTTTCGTACCACCCCTCTCGTTACAATATCGACCTATGCAATCCTGACAGAAAGTGTGGAAACATGGTAACAGTTTTGGTTTCACGAATTCTTCTTTACAAATAGAACATTCGAGATCGATATTTTCCATTCTCTCCTTATGCCTTATTACTTATTAACTTCATGGATTTCTCATATGAATTCTATCCTCTCAAATCTCACAATCCTTGTAGCACCGTACTTTCCCTATAGCTACGATTTATCTTCTTCACCTGCAATTACAGCAAAAGCAGTTTTGTAAAATTACAACGACACAACGAGTCGAATTTTACGCTGCATTTCTTTAAGATTAGATCAATAATCGAGAACAACAGTCATTGAAATCGACATATAATCATTAAATATTTAAACAATTAAACAAGTTGCGGTTAGAGAAGAATATTTATTGGAAATTTTTATTGAAATTAGCCTAATTATTGGAAAGCGGAGATATTAGATGAAACCCGCCACGGAAGTTGTGCTATAAAAAGCAGGCTAGACTAGTATTTTGTCACTTTAGATCATGGTCCCTGACATTGCCCTATGCTGAGGATCCGGACCTTAAATTCAGATTGATTGATTGATTAGACCTACTTTAATAAACGAGTTAATCTCTTGCTAAAATTCTATGCCAAAATCTGGGCCTTTCCACAATTCAATGTTGGGTTATTGCGTTGCGAATAATATCGCCCCTATAGAGTGGTTCTCCGTTGCTGTCATCGGTTCTTGCTCAATTGTACCCAAGTATGGTTGCACCTTACGTTACTTACAGCTCGTGGTTGGTTCATTCTTCAGAGTCCAGGATACAATATTGCGATGGGAAAGGTACGGCAAGAAATTAGCATCTTATAGGGGTCGGTTGCCAAGTTAGTTTTCAAGCCACTGCTCAAAGTCAACCCCCTGACTCCCCCCCCCTAGAAACTTGAGGCGAGCCCCTCCCATAGGCTTGACATCCTCTCCCCCACCCTCAGCTAATATGCCTTCAAGCTGACTCCTATCCCTCTTGGTAGATATAAATAAATATAAATAAAATAAATAGTATAATAGTATAATAAAATAATAGTATAATGAAATAAATAGTAGGTCGAAATAAATATAAATATAAATAATATTTAAAATTTAATGCTGAAGTCTCCCTCGTTCTTGGATAGACAGATCGAATAATGTTATGAATTGATATTGATGAAAGGCGAATTGTTAATATAAGAGTCGGCTTAGATATAAAGCTTCTTAATATGTTTAATGTAGCGGGTTTCAAACCTTAGTTAGCCCAGGCATGGCTCACAAATAGAGGGCCTATATGGATTCAGCATTGGATACGCTATGCTCGGTGCTAAGGTAGGGTAGCCTAATTTATTTTTGAAACTCTTCAGGTATTTCTAAACATAAGCCAACAGTAGACCTATGATAATTATGAAACATAAAAAATTAATAATATCATTCGTTCTCAAATACTAATAGATATTAGTATTGATAAATCTAGCGTAGATTCTCGTTATAAACTGTTTAATTATGAATTTCCAGCAATCTGTACCACAACTTTGGAATCCACTACCATCTGCATTTGGCAAGTTTTCCTTTTTATCACATAAGCTTCTAATTTCCTGTACACGGTTCCATTAGGCGATTATAGTCAAAATTCAGTCTGTAAGATGATCGAATCATTTTATCTAAGTATGCTCCACGAATCACACCAAGAAATCGCCTTTTTATTCTTATTTTTTGACTGATTTACCACATAGGCCTTTGCATTGCAACGTCGGACCTACGCTGGATTTTTCCTTAGTCGTCAAGTTTTGTGCGTTTATTTTAGTAATAGCCTACGAATTAAAATATTGCCTGTTCGCTCTTTTGAGAGAAACGAACAGCAAGATTTCTTTACAATTTGATAAATTTTAATGCTCACCTACTTCTCTATTTTCAAATTTACTCAAATGTGTAGCACATTAACAACGGATCAAATAACAACCTAAAGATTGCGCTTACAATAAACCCTATTTTACTTCCTACTATAGCCTGTATTCGAGCTCAGCTGCGCTAGTTAGAGCTTTACCGAAAGAACGCCTGGTCATGGAACGAATACAAAAACTACAATACAAAAGAATACATTTGTAGGCCTATAGGCCTACGGTAGGCCATATAATTTATTTCTACACGTTTTGGCATGAAGGGATTGCCTTCAATCCCTTCATGCTAAAAACATATATACTGTATATATATATATATATATATATATATAGAGTCCTATGTGTGTGTGTGTGTGTGTGTGTGTGTGGCCATAGGCCTACATGTAGGCCTATGGCGCGATGATACTTTGCCTGAAGTTTGAGGAAATAATGATTCATAAGTTTTATTTAACTTGATCTCTCTCTCCTTGTCAGTCTTTGTCTGTCTTTATTTTGTACGTTTTTGTCAAACTGAATCACATGCATAAGACCCAATATCAATCTCTGCTATAGACATGTTATTATTATATAGGCCTATCTCTGCTATAGACATGTTATTATTATATAGGCCTATCTCTGCTATAGACATGTTATTATTATATAGGCCTATCTATTAAATTCATAAGATCGTTACAAATACGGTAGACCCTCGTAAATGTCTGAAGAAGTTCTCAACAAACTCTAAAGGGAGTCAACTCCGCGCAGTTAACTATCCTCTAAAATGACTTTTACGCTGATTGAGTAAGCTTTTTTGAAATATTACTTTCCTACCATGTTTAGAAGCTTATTAAATTAATGTCGTTCTGTGATTTGGCGTTTATAGAGCTCTGTATAATTCAATATAATTGAAGTGTTCATTGATTTTACTACTGAACTGTTTCATTTTTCAAGTGTAAAATTTCCAGAAATTTAATCATTCATTTGAATGTCATCGTCTATAAGGAGTTTTTATAACGACGCCTATCAAAAAAGACTTGTTCCACTCTCTCCTTTCATTTCCTTGTCGTCCTCGTGTAGTTTCAAAGCTAGCAAATTACTATGGGCCTACTGTTCTCGCAAACCCTCAATCATCTGACATTTCCCGAGCTTAAGTATAGATATTAATAATAAATAGTAGAGACTCGAGATCCGTTTCTTAATATAGGCCAATATGGACGACATCAGAAGTCCATACCTCATATTTCATGAAAATCATTCACCCAGTGGATTTTAAAAAACATGTACTGAAGAGAAAGAAAGAACCTAATCGGTGTCGATCCGGTGATAAAGGGAACAGTCAGCAAGCTAATAAAAAATCTATGGTGGAAGAGACGTGCTTTCAATCTCTACAAGACGGTTACTCAAGTGCTGTTTTAAAGAACTGGGCCCAAGGAACTAGGTCTACAATCAGACAAATATCTAGAGAATGTCTAAATTGCCATGTTGGGAGTGATAAAAAGTCTTAGGCTAAATAGCCTACGTCAATGTTTGTGGTTTGCCTTCACGGTTTGAATGTTTATAGGATACATATTAGTTAAATACTTTTACCAGAGTAGTTTTCTATCTCTCTGTCCCTCTCTCTCTCTCTCTCTCTCTCTCTCTCTCTCTCTCTCTCTCTCTTAGGGCACTGACATTTGGCAAGCCCAAGGCATAGGCTAACTTTATAACTCTTCCGCATTCCTATATTCTTTTTTCTCTTCATACAAACATATGAATTACTTATCAACTCATACAGCATCTGTGGGAGGCTATCGGTCTTCCTCTAATCTTAAATTTTAAAATTGCAAGTAGCATAGTTATTTATTTATTTATTTATAATTAGAAATCAGGCAGAAGGCCCACACAAAGCACAGAAGACACACAACACAGCACATTCATGAAATCAGGTAAACACTCGTAAAATCAGATATTATAGTTCTAAAATGGAAAAATCACAACCTAAAACAATTAATTAGAGCACTTCCACACTTGCTAACACACTGATTATTATACACACATTTATTAGAGTTATATATAATCGTATCAAAACTGGGAATGTTGCATAACGGCAACATGCTGCAACATTTCGGGGCAAGTTGATACTATTTTAACGTTTTGCCAATATTACAATAATATATTAGGACATGAACAACCCAATCTATATATTATTATAGCAACATATTTCAGTGATAAATTCAATGCGTAACCGTTCTGATAGCAGTAAATTGACTTCAAATACCGTAACCCAAATTGTATCATCCTGCTCCATAGTGGGGTAAGTTGATACTGACGAGGGGCAAGTTGATACACACCATTAGCTGATTGAATTGTCGCAAGATAGTGATACTAAAAGCTATATATTATTCAGAAAAGTCAGTAGTTTGAGAAAACTGCTTAAATCTATGACTTTTTTCTCATACCGTACATCCACGTGTTACCATAAACGAATTTGTCATCTTGAAATTTAATTTTGAAATTCTGTGGCTATATAGCATCATAAGAGTGCAATTGGGACAAATGAAGTGCTGATTTTTATTTGTACAAGCATAATGTGCCCACATTTAACACCCAATAACGTTATCCACGTTTTTCTTTTTTTTCTAGTTAAGAGTGTCATGTTGATACATATATCAACTTGCCCCACGCACGATGTATCAACTAGCCCCATCCACAGTCGCGTATCAAAAAAATTTAATAGCAAATTGGCGTTTATTAGTTGATTAACGGTATCAGCACAGTCCATGCACTGTATAACTAGCTTACTTTAATATAAAAAATTATTAATTTTGCTTAACGTATTGATTATACAAGCTTATGAAGCCATCCCTGATTATTTTAGATGAGTGAATAAATTCAAATTTTTGGCTAAACCTCTTACTTCATTTTCTGACGGAAATGTGAAAAAAGTAGAACTACTGGGACTACATGTAGACAGCCTCTCGTTGGAAAGAAATTAAAACTGGCAATTTTATGCCACTTGTATCAACCTACCCATACCCACGTATCAACTTGCCCCGCTCTCCCCTAAACATGTGCATTTATTTATTTCAAGTCATTCGCTCCATCCAGCACACTGCTACACGGATCTGCAATTCACTTTGTGCACCCCCTCATCTTCTCCTGATCATCCTTTCCTTCTATTTGATCAGTTTCATTGGCTGTTGAAGGCTTTTCTCTATGACCCTCTTATCCAAACATATATCCGGAAACTGAGATCAGCACGTCAACCTCCATTCCACCAGTACCCTTCCTCGGATTGAATTCCCGGATTTTGGTTTGCACCGCTTTTGGACCCAACACGCTGCTCATCGGATTGAATTTGTTACCATAGTGCTCAATGTTGTCTTGGACGACAGTAGTACTCTAATTCTGTTGTTATTGTTGGTGTTATTGACAACTTGCGCAGTAAAATAATAAAATGGTAAAAGTAAGACACATAATGCAAAGTCAAGGATAGACCTATGGCAATAGTGTTTCTTTTGAATAATGTTCTAAGTTAATAATTGTGAAGTAAGCGCCTACTAATTGTACAGTGCTAACAGCATAATGAGAATATAATAGCAATATTTGCACAGTGACAATAGCATAGTGATATTAGCGTAATGATAATAGAGTAGTGGTAGTAGCATAGTAATAATTGTATAGTGATAATAGTATAGTGATAATAGCATAGTGATAATAGCATAGTGATAATAGCATAGTGATAATAGAATAGTGGTATTAGCATAGTGATAATTGTATAGTGATCATAGAAAAGCGATAGTAGCATAGTGATAATGGCAGTTTGTGTCTAACAGTAGAGCTCTCTTGTTATCTCTATCAGCCAAAAATAAAAGTTCACCCCTACAATCAACTGCTACTGAGATGGGACAGAACGACTTATCATCATCTTCTCGATTCTTTACAGTGAAGCATTTTGTGATTTGACCATCAGCGTATAATCACGGTCATGAAATTACATCGTTTAATTAAATAGCATCTGCAATTCGATAGGACTGGAAGACATGGACTATCGTCATGGTAGTTGCTTTCGCACTACCATGACGATAGGTAATTAATTTGGGTAAATAGGATTGTTTTCTCATGGATTGACGCTACATTTACTGGACAGTAAATGTTAGTCGAAGCTGAGGAAGGCATAGCGGACCTGCCTCATCATAAGCAAAATTCTTCATGAATAATAGTATATCGCAGGAAATGTCATAAATAGCTTAATGATCCAGTCGTATGTGACCACGAAGAGAAAGACGGAAGATAGAGATGAGTGGAGGCGTTATATACCATGGACATGCCAGTAGGCAGTGCACTGAGAGAGGTTATTAATATTAGATAATATGAAATATTACGTTTAGTAAATTCTTTAAATTGGCCTTAACCTAATTTCTATCTAAACTTAATTAAGCAAATATCTTCATACTCGCTACATATATTTATAGGCTACGAGCGGAACTGTAAAATGGCGAATAACCAATATCGTTATAATTATAGATGCTGAAATTAATTGTTCCAAAAAATATTAACTTTATTTATATCTTTAAAAATTAACTTTATTTATATCTTTTTCACATGTGGTGTGATGGAGCCTTGTTAAAGATCTCGACAGAATTGAGTAACATACTGCTTTTGACGGTAGCTTGAGTGTGTCGAATGGTCTTAGAGGAGAAGAATAAACACAATCCAATCTAATAAATATCAATTTAAGCTCGCGGTGAAACCATATATCAGTATAAATAAATTGGGCAGTTTCTAGCAATCATTAAATATTTAATGAAATAAATGCACAGTAATTTCCACTCATTAGTCAGATTACGATTATCATCTTTAGTTCATTGTTTTGACTACACACCAGGTATTACTTGAACAATAGAAACAACAAAAAGAATTAGAGTGCTGCTTTCACCAGTGACAATATTAAATATTCTATCTATATACTAAAGTCTATATACTGTCTATATACTAAAGCACACACTACGAGTAAATACATAGGCATGATCTACAAAGAATGCAAATCCAATGTCAAGAAAATGATCAAATGTAAAGTCGTATTCGTGATTGATATATGCTCGCGTAGAGATCATTAAGAGCTGATGACCAACACACGATCCTCTCGAGTCTCTTTCTTATAGTCAATCACAATCAGTCGACAAGTGGTCGACTCATAGCAGAGAAGACGAGGAGGACCCTGGAGGTCATTTGATGTGTTAACCTGACCTAGATACTTGAGGTCATTGTCTAATAGCAGAACTCTGTTGTTACTTCTATCAGCCACAAACACCAGTTTATTGAGTCAGGATAGAGCGGCTCATATTTATCTCCTCGTTTCTCTCCAACAAAATATTTTATGATTTGACCCTCAGAGTTTATCAAATAGAGTTCGTAGATAGAGGAGCTCGTCACCTGACGTACGATGAACTGATCATGTGACAACTGAATTGTCTGCCAGGCGTCTAAAATATTTATATTAAATCCTATCTCACGCAGCAGTTGACCCTCACTCGTGTAAAGATTACATCCAAGAGGTGATGTATCGTCGTTGTATTTATCCACAGTAACAAGCACATTGTGCTCGTGAGTCACTGAGAGCTCACATGGCAAACGATTCTCTCTCATCTCCCAGCTAGTAACAGAATTGTTGTTGTTGAGTTCGACTCTCTGGATAAATCTGAGGTCAGAATCAATGCAATAAAGAACTTTGTTGTAGGAGCAACCAGCCAGACCTGCAGGTAGCATCATATCAGGAATTTCGATATCACGTGACACTGTCAGACTATGTGAGTCATACACGTTGACTAGTGACGGTTCATCTCCCACCACAAAGATCTCATCATCCACGACTGTTACCGCTCTAATCCAATCAGTGTCGACTGGTAACATCTTAACCTCAACACTGAGCTGAGCCATGCATCTCTAGCAGCTGCAAATAGACACTGTATGAGACTGACCGACTATAGATCAACGTTAATTAATATCATAAGTTAGAAAATATGCTAGACCTCATTATTTCATAAAGTTAAGACTAGGAGGTCAGCTTAGAGCAGACGTTTCATGAGAGATTTGCGCAGCTAAAGAGCTCGAACAGAGTGAGAGAGACGGACAGAGAGACAGACAGAGAAATAGAGAGAGGCAGGACAGGCAGAGAGAAGAGAGAGCAAACAAAGGAAGGCTAATATATGAAGATACGTGTTGTAGCCTGGATTAGAACTAATTTTGGATGGAACCGGTACGGGCTTGTTTAAGTGAACACAGAATAAGAAGGTGCAACTTTCACTATCTAGTGTTCTCCAAACAAGAAGTTCTAAAACCGATTGAACTCCGAATACACTGATCCGCGGTTGAATATCTTACCGACATCGCCACTGGCTCCTGCCACAGCCATACTGCACACTAACATACTATCAGGCAGGCAGGAAACTGACGTTAAACTTGTATTTAGCTGTTGTTAAACTGTAGTTTCTATAGCTAGGCTACAATTATTATCTGAAAGGATTTCATTAAAATAATTGCCAAAGAGAGCTGGAGCTCTTCTCATATGAATACTGACCGTATTTGAGATACTCTTTTATCCTCTGGAGGTAGAGGGAGTTCATCCATAAGGTCTTTGGGTACCAGGTGCACCACACGAACTCGACAGAGGAGCTGAAGAGACGGCACAGTTATCAGGAGGGACATTATGTTGATCAGCAAGATAGGCCTATGGACCAAAGGAAATTCTTATTATTATTATTCTATATTTTAAGCAGGAGCATTGGTACAGAATGAGACTACTCTAGAATTTTCTGCAGCGGATAAAGATATTTCGGTCTTCAGCTTGACTTGAGAGATATAAGCTATAGGCTCAATAATCAGATAAATCTATGTGAAAGTAAATCCAAGGATATCTGAACGTAATGTATCCAATTGATTGACTGATTGAATTGCAAATCAACGGCATCGTCACCGTAAGAAGTGGATGTTAAGCGTTATTCTACAGGCAGTAGTGGTTGACATGAATATGTACAGCATTGACTAACGTGTATGCCAACATTTTTAACGGCACGTCATTTCATGTGATGTATAAAAAGCGACACAATTTAACGAAAAATGAAGTTAGGCTATATAAATTGGTCATTGACATAATAAAAATGTTAAAAAAGTAACTGATATACCAATTGAGAAATTTAGCCTAAATACTAATAGGCCTATATTTAGTCTATATTTGTTATATGATATATTACAGTTACACTTATATATGATTTTATAAGTCCAACACCTAGCAAGCTTACATATCGATCTTACATTTTGCACAGAACAATCTTATATTTCGATCTTACATACATGTATAGCAGTATAGCAATCTTACATTTAGATCTTACATGGGCATATAGCATATAGCAATCTTACATATTGATCTTACATATAGCATACAGCAAGCTTACATATAAATCATACACAAAATTACACATAGCAGAGAGCAAGCTTACATATGGATCCTACAAATAAAATCGAACAAGTTTACATATATAGATCTTACATATAACATATATCAAGCTTACACATAAATCTCTATGGATATTTTGTAGTTATAGAAGCTGTTAGCAATCAATTAATAGAAGCCTAACCGTACATTGGTACTAAGTCTTCAAGCGATCAAACCACTAGGCTTATCCGATAGAACTCTTCAAATAATTTAACCTACATAACTAAAGAACAGGGAATATCCTTTAAGAGATTTGAAATAATATTTGCACATATTTTTTATTATAAAATTATACTACTAATTAATAGGAATATTTTTCAAATAATTTTTATCATGACGATATGTGTTACTGAAGTACCGATAAATGTGCTCAAAAAGTATTTCATTACAGCTTTAAAAACGTTCAACAAGTTCATGATTTTATGCTTTAAAATAATTGATTACACTCGGCTCATCTCCATGGTGAATGAAATAGCAAAATTATTTGTTGGTATCTCTGGAATTCTTTAACTCAATGTTTACAATGGTTGAGATTTCCATAAACACTTCTACTGTTTCTTCATTCCATGAGAGGAACTGTAAAATAGCGAAGGAAAGCCTATTTCGCTACTTATTACAGATACTGAAAATAATTGGTCAATGAAATATTAACTTTAATTGTATCTTCTACGCATGAGATGGGATGAAGACTTATTACAACGACCTCATCTGAATTGAGTAACAGATTGTATTTGACGGTAGCTCATGTGTATTGCGTGAGTCATCCCGAAGAGAAACATAAAGAGAATACAACATAAATATGAATTTAAAATCTGTCGCAGTGAAAACTACATTATCAGTGTATATGAATTTGACAGTTTCTTGAATCATACACAAATATGATACAAATATTTAATGAAACAAATGCAAAATAATTTCCATTTATGAGTCAGATTACGATCATCTAAGACGTTTAGTTCATTGCTATGACCTCACAGCTGGTAATATTAGAATAGCATGAACAACAAAAAGGATTTAAGTGCTGCTGTCACCAATGACAATATTAACTACTCTATCATACAAAAGCATTTCTACGTGTAAATACATTAATGAGATCAACAACGAATGTAAATCCAATGTCAAGAAAAAGATCAAATATAAAGTCGTATTCGTGATTGATGTATGCTTGAGTAGAGATCATGAAGAACTGATAGTCAACACACGACCCTCTCGAAACTGGAAATTATACTCGACCACAACCAGTCGACCAATGGTCGGGTCGTAACAGAGATGAAGAGGTTGAACCTGGAGGTCACGTGATTTCTTTATCAGACCTAGATAACTGAGGTCAGTGTCTAACAGTAGAACTTTGTTTTCTCTGTTATCAGCTACAAATATATGTTCACCCCAACAATCAACTGCCACTGAGCTGGGGATGAACTGTTTATCTTCATCTCCTCGTTTCTCGGCAGAGTAAGATTTTATGATTTGACCCTCAGCGTTTATTAAAGAGAGTACTGAGTTGAATCTTGACTGGTGACGTACGATGAACTGATCACGTGACAACTGAATTGTCTGCTCAGCGTGTTCAACGCTGCTATCAAATTTTATTTCACGCAACAGTTGACCCTCTCTAGTGTACAGATCACAGCCACTCGGTGAGGTCTTGTCGTTGTACCTCCAAACTGTAACAAGCACATTGTGCTCATGTGTCACTGAGAGATCACGTGGCAATTGATTATCTCTCATCTCCCAGCGAGTGGCACAGTTGTTGTTGTTTAGGTCGACTCTGTGGATACTGTTCTTCATATCATCACTGATATACAGAGCTTTGTTGTAGGAGCAACCAGCCAGACCTACAGGTGTCGACATACCAGGAATGTTGATATCACGTGACGCTGTGAGACTGTGTGAGTCATACACTCTAACTTGTGACTCACCCCATACTACAATAAAGATCTCATCATCCACGACAGCCACTCCTCTGAACTCTTTAGTGTTGACTTGTGAGATCTTAACCTCAACACTAGAGTTGAGCCATGCATCTCTAGCAGCTGCAAATAGACACAGTAAGCTACTTATAGGCTATAGCTTAACGTTGAATATCATAAGTTAGAAAAAAGTTCTAATTATTTAATAGTTAAGACTATGAGGTCAGCTTCGAGCAGACGTTTCATGAGAGAGTAGCTCGAAGATAGAAAGAGAGAGAGAGAGAGAGAGAGGGAGAGAGAGAGAGAGCAGAGAAAGAGATAGCAGACATAGATAGGTTAAGATATGAAGATACGTATTGTAGCCTGGATTTAAACTGGATTGCACCTGTACGAGCTTGTTGTTACTTTCCTTAGAACAGGTTAAGAAGGTGCAGCGTTCAAATCTAGTGCGCTTTCAAACAAAAAGCTGTAAAACCGATGTTATTGTCAGTTTCAACTCTCGATAGCGATGTCAGCGACGGGAGAGCCCAGGATTTGAACCACGCACATACTGATCAGCGGTCAAGTACATTAAACTCGAATTTGGCTGTTGTTACATTGATGTTACTACAGCTATGGTACAATCATTATCTGAAACAATTTAATTAAAATCATTGCTAAAGAGAGCCAACGAATACTGACCGTATTTGAGATACTCTTTTATCCTAGCAGGTACAGGGAGTTCATCAATAAGGTCTCTGCTCACAAGGTGCACCACAACAAACCGGCACAGGTGCTGGAGTGACGGCACAGCCTTCAGCCTGGACATTATGTTGATCAGCTAGATAGGAACCAAGGAAAATTGTTATCTAATGTTTTAAGTAGGAGATTTGGCATGCAGTGAAAGAAATCTAGAATTTTCTGCAGCAGATATATATTTCGGCTTCCCGCTTGACTTATGAGATAGAAACTATCGGCTCAATACCCAGATAAATCTATGCGAAAGTATTTAAAGTCATGTCTGAAAGTGATCTCTCCAATTGGTTGATTGATTGATTTACAAGTCAACGGCATCGTCAACGTAAGAAGTGGATGTTAAGCGTTATCCTACTGCGGTTGATATTAATGTGTACAGCATTGACTAACGTGCATGCCCATCATTTTTAACGGCATGTCATTTCATGTGATGCATGAAAAAGTGACAAATTTAATGAAAAAATTAAGTTTGGCTACACAAATTTATCATTGACTTAATAAACATGGTTCAAATCTTTAATGATAGCCTTTTTCAAATCAGAAATATAGTCTAAATATGAATAGGCCTATATTTAGTCTATATCTCTCATATGGTATATCATTTTTACATATAATTTTCAAAGTCTTACATATAGCATATAGCAAGCTTACATAAAGATCTTGCATGCAGCATATTTTTATAGCAATCTTACGCATAGATCTTATATATTGCATATAGTAAGCTTACATATAGTAATCTATTTTTTATTTCCACTATTCATCTGACAAACCGCAGGCTGTAACATGACAGATGACATAAAAGTAAAAAGTAAATTCGCTGCTCATTACCATTCCTTGGTCATCTCCAAATCGTACATCGTGTAACAATTTTCCTCCTACTTTCATTCCTTCTTCCATGTCTTCCATGGCTTTCTTCATCATTGCCTCAGCGCAAATGTTAGGCAGCGGAGGCGAGATGCTACAATCTTGTTTTAGTCCACGTCCTATTTCGCCTTCTTCTGAGTATTCTTGATGGAATTTTGTTACTGCTCTTTGATTCATGTACAAATTTAAAATTAGTATTCTATTTCTCCAGTCACTTTCTATTCGTTTCAAGATAATCATAATCATTTCCCAATCAATCCAGTCAAAGGCCTTCGCAAAGTCCACAAAATATACAAAGGCTACATTTCCATAATCTAAATTCCTTTCAGAATGGATCCGCATTGTCCCTATTGTTTCTCTTGTGCCTCATTTACGAGCAGATATCAATCAATAAATAGAAGCCTCGCCGTACAGTGGTACTAAGTCTTAAAGCGATCAAGTCACTTATCCTTTATATTATAGAACTATTCAAATAAGTTGTCCGTTAAAAACTGTTGAAAAGCACACATACCCCCACGTAAAAAACCAGGGGCGGATCCAGGAATTCTTTTAGGGGGGCCCGAAATTGTTTTTGAGAGTAGGATCTACACAATTTTTGCTTACGCTCCCCCCTTCTTCGGGACATGTAATGCAACCAGGAAAAAATCGGGGGGCTCAACATTTTTCACTACTGATAGAGTGAGTGTATGCATCTTACCCCTCCCCCCCACTCCACTCATACACCCACAAAAGTGAAAATAAAACCTAAAATGCCGAAATTCCTACATTTTTGGAAAAAAAGTAGGTTAAGTTTTTCACCCCTGAAAAAAACACAGCAGATCTGGACGAATTGCGAAAGTGACCTAATCTTGGCGGTCCCCTAGAGGCCTACAGTGCTAAAGTGAAAATTGAGAGCTAGTGAAACGATCAACAATTTTCGGACCCCTTTCCATTATACAGGGCTCCTAGTATAACAAATATGGGCCCCAAATCCCATATTTGAGCTAGTAGAACTAATTTCCATCTCGCCCCCCTATCACTGCCCGTACAAACATATTGACACATAGAAATTGCCAAAGAAACAATTAAAATAAAGTTGAAAAAGCTATCCCCCGGCCTAAGGTGGGCCCGGCCACCCCTAGATCCGCCACTGCAAAAAACTCATCGGATATATAAGCGAATCACATAGGCATGTGGTTTACCTAAATCCGGTAGCCTACGTTTTTGTCCATAGATTGGTGATGAGTGGGCGCAAGACCCACCGCTCCCCCCCGTTGATGCTAATGGTAGTTAGGGTTCATGTTCACAGTGTTTATACATAATAACAACAATAATAACAACAATTAGAGTGCTACAGTCATCAATGACAACATCGAGCACTATTGAGACAAAATCAAGCCGGCGAGCAAAAAGAAGGTCCAAGAACGGTGCAAATTCCAAAATCCAGATAATCAGTCCAAAGTACATACCTAGATAAATAATTAATATAAATAAATAATTAAGCGGACGTGAAACCTTTAATATTATTATTATTATCTATTTATTTAATTTTTTGTATTTATTAGTATTAGCATTATTATTATTATTATTATTATTATTATTATTATATAATTATTTATAAAATTAACAGATCCATGGTATATAACGCCTTCACTGTTCTCTGTCTTCCGATGCCATCAAGCAAATCATAAAGTGACGTCAGTGATGGGAGAGCCCAGAACTCGGACCCCGCACACACTGATCCGCAGTCGAATACGCTGTCGATGATGGTTGATTTAGGTGCGATTCTTCACCATCCGGGGAGGTAGAAATGCCCTCAGATTCCCCTTCCATCTCGCTCTTCTCCAACTCCGATATCGTAGAAAATTGCTCCCCGCCAATCAGCTGACTGATGCGCTCCTGCCTCATTCCCGCAGCACCAGGCTGCTGTTGATGAAGCAGTGGCGGACCAAACTGTTGTTGATCAGATCTCGTAGGAGCAGACTGAGCTCTACCGAGAGGCTGTATGAGAGCGTTGATCTTTAGACTGGACGGACGTTTGAGGTGGAACGGTGAGAGTAGGTCACCCGTGTGTTGAGCGAAGCCCTCCTGCGGTGGCTGAGAGGTTGCGGTGACAGGACGCAGATGAACCTGAGGGGTCAACCCAGCCGGTGAGCCGATCGGGTTCTGCGGCAGGTGACCCATGAACATCCACGTGGATCGCCTCACTGCGGAGTCACCCCTCGCAGTGGCCAGGCTTGAGAGCTGAGACCCTGCCCCTCGTTAAGGTATGTGGGTCAAGGAGTGCGGTGGGGGCAAGGAGCCAGAAGATCCTGTTGGGCTCACGGATAACACGACACACTGTCGATCAAAGCCCTGATGATGATGTTATTGCTTCTGGAGATTGAAATGAAGCACTGGCTGAATCTGAAGCCCCCACGACTGCAACTTCTTCTTCTGTTTCTTATGAAGTATCTGACAGCTGCGATTATCAATTTGGTCATGCTTCTCATGCTGTTGACGATGATGTTCAGCACCGCGTTGTTCATGATGATTTTCAACACAGTGCAGTTCATGATGTTTTCCAGCACCGAGCTGTTCAAAATAACCTTCAGCACCGTGCTGTTCATGTTGATCATCAGCACCGAGCTGTTTATGATAATCTTCAGCACCAAGTTGTTCATGATGATCTTCAGCAGTATTCTGTTCATAATGACCTCCAGCACAATGCTGTTCATGATGATTTCCAGCACCGATATGTTCATGATGATCTTCCGCACCGAGCTGTTCTTGATGATCTTCAGCACCGTGCTGTTCATGATGATCTTAAGCACCGTGCTGTTCATGATGATCTTCAGCATCATGCTGTTCATGATGATCTTCAGCACCGTGCTGTTCATGATGATCTTAAGTACCATGCTGTTCATGATGATCTTCAGCACCGAGCTGTTCATGACGAACTTCAGCACCGAGCTGTTCATGATGATCTTCAAAATGGAGCTGATCAAGATGATCTACAGCACTATTCTGTTCATGATGACTTACAGCACCGTGCTGTTCATGATGATTTTCAGCACCGAGCTGTTCATGATGAACTTCAGCACCGAGCTGTTCATGATGATCTTCAAAATCGATCTGTTCAAGGTTATCTTCAGCACTATTCTGTTCATGATGACTTCCAGCACTGTGCAGTTCATGATGATATTCAGCATCGAGCTGTTCATAATGATCTTCAGTACCGCGCTGTTCATGATAATCTTCAGCAACGAGCTGTTCATGATGATCTTCAGCAACGAGCTGTTCATGATGATCTTCATTTAATTATATAGAAATATTTAAAAAAAGAATTAAAATCTAGAATAATTCATAATAATAATAATAATAATAATAAAGGCTAAATGTCCGTTTTCTCACATAATAATAATAATAATAATAATAAGAATGATAATAATAATAATAATAATATTATTATTATTATTATTATTATTAATCTTATTATTATTGTTATTATTATTATTCTTATTATTATTATTATTATTATTACTATTATTATTATTTTTTTTATTTTATTTTTTTTTTACCCCGGTGTAAAGAACCTGGGGTTTGATAAAAACGATTCAAGCAATACGTGCTGAATCGCCGCCCGGCTACTCGAGGTCATCAATCGGCTTAAAAGAATTGTTGAAGCAGACTGCATTAAATCTTTGCAAAGTCATGGAAAGCCTTTGCCAAAGTAAAGATGTCTCTCGCTTATCGCCGGTTTGCTCTGCAATTAGTCTGCCTATACCATTGATAAAGTCAACTCCTTCGGGATTCATCGGGCCCATGGTTTCAATGGCCACAGGAACAACTTCATATCCTAAGGACAGATCACGGTATTTATCC
>CAJHZI010000515.1:342500-518046 GCA_905160935.1 Enchytraeus crypticus | reverse complement strand
GATATGTAACTCCTCCAGTCATCTCTAGTTTCAGTTTTCCTCTTCATGTCCACACACGAGTGGATCTTTAAGTTATTTATAACATTCCTTTTCATGTACCATTATTCTTGTGGGATTCTGCTTATGACGAGGTGGGCCCCTTATGCCTTCCTCAGCTTTGACTACCATTTACTGGGCAGTGGAGTCATTCCCTGAGAAAACAATACAGTTTACCCGACGTTATATGCTATATAAGTTATAAAAGTTATATATTTTTTATTTCACGGTGTTGTTTCTAAGCCTCTAAAGAGTTGACCAACCATAAACTTGCGTGTTGTCAAGGCCATTAAGCAACAATTAAGGAAGACAGATGAAAATCACCATTGAGATGAGAGAGTTCCAAGTATTTGGCTAAATTACTGTGTGAATCAGAGAGATATTCTTTTGAGGAGTGATTACAGTGTTGATAGATGGAGCACCCTTTATGGAGCAATTGAACAAATGTTTTAGGAATACCTATAGGATTTGAAATTTTGAAGAGTAAAACGGAGAATGCAGATACATGTGATGTAGCACGGTTTCTATTATTCCATTATCCCTGGATGAGGAAACGGACGTTAAACCTTTATTATTATTATTATTATTATTATTATTATTATTATTATTATTGAAACCTAAGGTGTGAACCGCTCAATAAACTTTATGCTATATACTGTATCAAATTATGCTTAGACCATTAAGCCACTTATACCTGTATTCGACATGCGTGTGTATTTACACATTTACATATCTATTACATTTATTTTCACATTCATTACATTGACACATCTATTTATTTACACGTCTGTATTCAGCCATTGGTCTTGGTGAATTGATCTGAAGTGATGAAATGCTGTGGGACGTCCCTGACATCATCCTTGGATGAGGAAACGGACGTTAAACCTTTATTATTATTGTTATTATCATTATGATTGTTATCTGTATTCGACATGACTTGCCGATTACACGCCTTGCCCATAAACGTGGGGAAAGCACGAGTAAGGTTGACCCAAATACTAAACATAAAATATTGCTACCTTAATTATCATACAATACACATAGGATACTGTAATACGTGACAGGTTACTATGATTTGAACTGATAGACTTCTGTTTCTGAGACAAGCTTGCTACAAGGTCGTAGGGTTATCGATTTAGAATGCAGTGACTTCATTGAGTGTTGAGTTACATTTATTGAGTGTTAAAGTTGTAAAGATAGACAATAAAAATACACAAACTAATGAAGTACTAATTATTATAGAGCATTCATCGGGTGTGCAGCAAGGCTTGAAAGCAATATTGATTAATCGACTTTTTCAGATACGATTCTTGGTTCAGCCACCTCGAAGCTGAGATACTACTCAAGATGCAGGCTTCTATAATCCTGCTCATCGTTGGGTCTATGAACCTGGCGGTGGGAATTCCCCTGCAGGGTTTTGACGATCAACAATCTGCCCAGCAAACTCCTTTTCTTCGTCGTCCATTTGACCAATCCCCAGCTGGACAGCAGCTAGTTCAACAGATAGGCCAGCAGCAGCTGGATCGTAAGATAGGCCAGCAGCAAGGGCAGCAGCTAGGTCATCAGCTGGGCCAGCAGCGCCACCAGCAGCAGTTTGACCTCACAGGTGTTGATGGACAGCAAGGAATGCGCATTCAACAGGGACTTCAAGACAGACGCTTTGATGCGAGAGTTGATGATCAACAGCTAGACAGGCGCTTCCAGCAACAAGACCAACAAGGACGTGTTCAAGGTCAAGATGAAATTCAAGACCAAAGTCAAGGTCAGGATCTTGATGAACAACTCCAGCGACAGCAAATAGAGGCTTTGCAAAGACAAGACAGGTATGAGCGAGAGAGACGAGCTAAGTACGAGAGACCAAGCAAGCGAGATGTGGAAGTGAGGAGTGGTGGCTGGAGATATGATCAAAGCAGGGATCAGAGCAGGGATCAGAGCAGGGATCAGAGCAGGGATCAGAGCAGGGATCAGAGCAGGGATCAGAGCAGGGATCAGAGTAGGGATCAGAGTAGGGATCAGAGCAGAGAAGATAGACGTGACCGAAGCAGGGATCAGAGCAGAGATCAGAGTAGGGATCAGAGCAGGGATCAGAGTAGGGATCAGAGCAGAGAAGATAGACGTGATCGAAGAAGGGATCAGAACAGAGATCAGAGTAGGGATCAGAGCAGGGATCAGAGTAGGGATCAGAGCAGGGATCAGAGCAGGGATCAGAGCAGAGAAGACAGCCGTGATCAGAGTAGAGAAGATAGACGCCACAGAAGAGAGCTACAAGGAAGGATGGGCGGCAGAAGTGAGGAAAGTAGTGAAAAGAGTAGTGAAATGAGCAGCGACAGAAGCGGTGACAAGAGCAGAGACAGAAGCAGTGACAGAAGCAGTGATAAAAGCAGTGATAAAAGTAGAGATGACATGAGTCGCGAAGATGAAAGGCGTCAAAAGAGAGATTTTCAAGATTGGAGAAAGGATAGAAGACGTGATGACAGGCGTGATGATAGCAGAGATCAAAGCAGTGACCAAAGCAGAGAAGACAGACGTAGTGACAGACGTGAAAGAAGACATGCTGTAGACAGACGTGATGACAGGCGTGATGACAGGCGTGATGACAGACGTGATGACAGACGTGATGACAGACGTGATGACAGACGTGATGACAGACGTGATGACAGACGTGATGACAGACGTGATGACAGGCGTGATGATAGCAGAGATCAAAGCAGTGACCAAAGCAGAGAAGACAGACGTAGTGACAGACGTGAAAGAAGACATGCCGTAGACAGACGTGATGACAGACGTGATGACAGACGTGATGACAGACGTGATGACAGACGTGATGACAGACGTGATGACAGACGTGATGACAGGCGTGATGATAGCAGAGATCAAAGCAGTGACCAAAGCAGAGAAGACAGACGTAGTGACAGACGTGAAAGAAGACATGCTGTAGACAGACGTGATGACAGGCGTGATGACAGACGTGATGACAGACGTGATGACAGACGTGATGACAGACGTGATGACAGACGTGATGACAGACGTGATGACAGGCGTGATGATAGCAGAGATCAAAGCAGTGACCAAAGCAGAGAAGACAGACGTAGTGACAGACGTGAAAGAAGACATTCCGTAGACAGACGTGATGACAGACGTGATGACAGACGTGATGACAGGCGTGATGATAGCAGAGATCAAAGCAGTGAACAAAGCAGAGAAGACAGACGTGATGACAGACGTGAAAGAAGACGTGGTGATGATAGGGATGTCAGACGTGAGAAACGTTACAGACGAGCTGTTGAAGTAAGATTCGGCGACCAAGGCAGAGATCAAAGCAGAGATCAAAGCAGAGATCAGAGCAGAGATCAAAGCAGAGATCAGAGCAGAGATCAAAGCAGAGATCAGAGCAGAGATCAGAGCAGAGATCAAAGCAGAGATCAGAGCAGAGATCAAAGCAGAGATCAGAGCAGAGATCAGAGCAGAGATCAAAGCAGAGATCAAAGCAGAGATCAGAGCAGAGATCAAAGCAGAGATCAAAGCCGAGAAGACGGACGTGATCAAAGCAGAGATCAAAGCCGAGATCAGAGCAGAGAGCAAAGCAGAGATCAGAGCAGAGATCAAAGCAGAGATCAAAGCAGAGAGCAAAGCAGAGATCAAAGCAGAGATCAAAGCAGAGATCAGAGCAGAGATCAGAGCAGAGATCAGAGCAGAGATCAAAGCAGAGATCAAAGCAGAGATCAAAGCAGAGATCAAAGCAGAGATCAAAGCAAAGATCAGAGCGGTGAAATTAAACGTGGTGATAAAAAAGTCTTTGCCTAAGGCAGGACTCCTGATTCTACAAGAAAATGCAGAAAACCGGTAAGAAACGTTCAAATTATACATGTTGTATGTATGTATAGTATGTCCACTGTGAATTTTAAAACTGATACTTCTCATTATTTTTACAATAAAGTCGTAAGGAGTTGACCAATGTTCTTGAAATTTACAATACTTGACCAGCTGCCAATTCTACCATACTTGGAGAAATTTAGTTCGAATATCTTTAATAACGTGAAAGTTATAGTTTTGCGTATAGGAGTGGGGTCAGATAAGAAATTTCCAATACAGGATTATGGGCATGTTTCATGCAGCGTAAAATTATCTCTATATAATAAAAGCGAACACGTAACATAAAATTTCTGCTACTACTATTTTGAAGAGCAATCATTTCTTTCCAAAACGACGTATAGTACGTGCTGATATGTTCCTAATTGACAAAGTTATTGAACTTTTACTCCATTCATAAGGCTATTAGGCATGCGTGTGCTAGGCGAGAGCTCAGCTGCCGTGAAACGATGAGAGCACAGCTATTGCAATGCATGCATTGAAAGTTGAATAACTTTGGCAATTAAGAACATATCAGCACGTATTTTATATCGTTTTGAAAAGAAATGATTGCTCTTCAAAATAGCAGTAGCAGAAATTTTATATTAAGTGTTCGCTATTATTCTATAAAGATAATTTTACGCAGCATGTAACATGCCCGTAATCCTGTGCTGGAAATTTCTTATCTGACCCTACTCCTACTCGCAAAACTATAACTTTCAAGTTATTAAAGATATTCAGACGAAATTTCTCTCTGTATGGTAGAATTGGCTGCTGGTCAAGTCCTGTAGGTTTCAAAAAATGTCGGTCAATTTCTTTCGAGTTTATTGTAAAAATAATATGGGGTGTCAGTTGTGAAAAATACATTGTATATATATATATATATATATATATATATATATATATGTGTGTGTATATATATATAAAATACATTGTATATATATATATATATATGTATCTATATATGTGTATATATATATGTATATATATATATATATATATATATATATATATAGATATATAACTTTTCTCTTCGTTCTTCTAAATCATTCTAAAGCCCGGTTTCATAAGAAACAGATAACATTGCGTTTAATCGAGATTAGCGAATCATCTGTTAGAAATTTAAGTGTTTCAAGGTAAATCCTTTCGGGTAAAACTTCAATCCTGATCAGCTGTTTGGTTATCGTAGATATTCGTAGACATATAGTGTATATATATATATATATATATATAGTATCTCTATATACAATATGTATTATTATATATATGTATTAGTATATTATATATTCCTATATGTATATATACGGTATCTATTGTATATATTATATATATACATAGTGCTTAGTATATAATAGTATATATCATAGTAATGTATATATACGTATAGTATATTATATATTATATATACATTATCGGTATTTGTCAAAGTAATGTCTTATATATATATATATATATATATATATATATATATATATTATAGCTGTATCTATAGTATCCTATCACTTCCTATATCTCATCCGACAATACTGTACCTAATAATCCGATAACCTACTGTATCTCTTTTCGTATTCTAATTGTAATTGTACTAGCTTCACCTATTTCGGATTTGTCACGCCAAATGTATATAATTGTTGTATTATTTTTTTGTAGATTTGACAATTTGCCTATTAACAATTAACATCTAACGTTCTGAATATCAACTAAACCACAACTCTCAGCGAGATATCAGTTCGCCCATTACTTCCAAAGAACATTGTTACGTGTAATGTTATGAGAATCAGTTATGATACATTTAAGTAGAACAGAGTAAAAAACTTGAGGGTACATAGCAAGTCAAAGTGAATTGTATATTCTACAATTTTTGGTATTAAACCAAGGATTTCTTTTTCAAAATGCCATGATCATGCGCCGCTAAAAGTACAATAATTGATTTTCATTTTATTGATCATAATTTGTAGTTTTACTCAATTGAAGGCAGTCAGAACATTCCTGAATTGATCTTACATTTTACTTATGTTATAGCTTGCTTGCACTAGCTCGCTCGAATTATGGAATATAGATGACAAATTTATTAATTTGCCATTTGAAAGAAGTCAGTTAGGTCCTATGTTTTGTTAGATGAAATTAGTTTCCATACATTTTTGAACACATTCTAGAGAAAAGACTCATATTTAAAATATTTTCGACTTTAATATTTTTTCCTTCCATAATTAAGAGTATTTTGGGACTGCCGTAATCTCTTCCATTCTAACTTAAGAAATACATCAAACATTTTGCGCATTGTTAGGGTCTAAGGATATATATTGGTTACTAATTTTCGCCAATGATTGAACGATGATTTACTTCTGCATGTACTTGTAATCCTAAAGTTAACTTTGTTTTGTCATTAAACATTACTGAGCAACAATTTTTGTCTTATGGTATTTAATTTATTGCATAATTAGATATTATATAAAACATATTAAACTAAAACGAATGTCTGATAGAATTAGCTGCTGCCTACAAAATTTAATGCATACGTTGCTTGTATATAAATTTCTTTATTACGCAACTTCGGAAACAACACACGTTCATTGCACAGCGAAACAAAATCAAAGAAACAAAATCCAAATACACAGTGAAAACAAAATTAAAGAAAATAAACAAAACAAATAAAATTAAAATTATACTGTGCACATCAAACCTTTCTCTACGTCATTACGCAGGTCTATTCGCCCTCACAAACTCTCAAAATGAGGGTTAATTATATTTCTTTAGTTATTTCAAAACACAATCGATCACTATTAAACATTTTGCTAATCTGCATATATCATTCATTGCTAGATACTTACTAGGCATCCTTAACATAATATTTTCTGATCCTGAAATAAATTCTAAGAACGACATTACCTTTAAAGCATCATACATATAATATGTAGCATTGGTTTATATCCCATATACAGTTGGCATTGTTTCATTAATTTTTTGTCAAGAGTGTTGAATATTTTTTCAAAAAATTTTGACCAAGGATTATTCAATGCTCAAATCTCAGTTATATCTTATATTATAGTGTGTAGAGTATCAAATATAGGTAAATTAATAAAATTTACGATGCCTGTTTCCGAGGGCGTCTCTGAAGCGGAAGAGATGACCAGAGAGTACCATCTTTGATTTACATAGAACTGGTAACAGGGATAATTGACTTACACCTACCAAAGTGCTTCAAATGTGAACTTACAACCGAGATACCTCATCATCAATGCTCATTTCAGTGTAATTAATGCTTAATTGTAACTGTACAAGCGAAAACATCTCTACGAGTGAAGCTCATGCACGACTTATATGAATGCTGTACTGTTTTAATTTTTCTTTGACAAATGACAGTAGCATAGGCGATTGACAACAAATAGAGATTCAGGTTTAATGACTTAAAAATTGAAAATCATGTGATACAATTTCTTACCTAATTAATTACATGAATCTCTGATGTAAAGAATTTTACGAAAAACCTTTCGTAAAATTCTTTAGCATCAGAATTATCCAACATCATGGGGATAGTGGGGGGGGGGGGGGGTATTCGATTTTTAGAACCTGAGAGGCGGAAATCTGGTTTGAGGCCCCTGGATCACTGAACAATTGTTCATTCTCCTTTAGCTTTAGTTTCATCACTCGAAAGCGATATCAGTGACGGGCGAGCCCAGGATTTGAACCAAGCACATACTGATCAGCGGACGAGTATCTTGCCGACATGGCCATTGGGCCCAGCCTGATCTATGTAAGCAAATAGAAATAGACAAATACATTCTGTGATCTGAAAATGCCTCAAAAGCAACATAAGTAAAATTCTATCAATATAGGCCTAGTGCAATGCATTGCATTTCAGTTTTTAAACCGGATTTTGTGTCAGACGTCGTTAGATGTGATATATCTGTATAATGAAATACTCAAATGTAAGTAATTACATAATAATAATAATATTCATAAAGGTTTAAATCAGTATAACCATAGGATTGAGCCGTTGGGTCGTTGTCAAGGTGTTTTACAGGCTTAGCTGATGATCAGTAGATGCGGGGTTGATATCCAGTTATCACCCAGTCACTGCTTGGCTTTAGAACAGAAAAAACTGACGTTAAACTTGATTTCAGCATTTAGATAAGACATTTTTAAATTATAACATTTTAAAATTAGCTAGTAATTTTTTGTAATGAATTTATATTTTTAATTCAAAGTATTTTAATGTCTATATTTTTATTTTAAATTGTATATGTTATATGTCATTTCGGTTTTATCACTTGCCGCTATATTATCGTTTTGTAGCAGATAGTGAGAGTAGACCCTAATTGAATTTTTCTAAAATAAGTTGAAATTTGAATCTCTTTCTGAATTCCAAGCTACAATGCGAATTTATTGTTTCGCTTCAATATTCAGTTATATAGAGAGGTTATACCAAACTCGAAACTTTAAGTTTAAACGTTTAACAGCATGATCTTGTAAGAGAGAGAGAGAGAGAGAGAGAGAGAGAGAGAGAGGGAGAGAGAGAGAGAGGAATACAGACAGGCAGAGAAGCAGTGAGAATGATAGAGAGAGAGATAGAAAGAGAGAAAGAGAGAGAAAGAGAAGGGAGAAAGAGAAACATGGATAGTATCAATTTCTCAGAATGAATGTAATGTAATTTATAAATTTAATATTAATTCTTAGAATTCTCGAGAAAAGTCTGACTTTCTAAGAATAAATTTCTAAAAATTTCAAAGAATTTCTAAGAATAAATAGAAGGTTGCTTACTGGATAATTTAGGTATTTATTTCGTCATCTCTGCTACGAATTTATCCACTCTAAACAGAACCCTTAGTATATACAGGCCTACTATTGAAATCGTTGCCTTTAACACGGGCAATGTTAACGATCTTTATCTCTTTTCTCTCAATATATCTACACATTTGAGACGTGAAAATTTGAAAAAATCATAACAAAAATAGTAATAACAATGATTATGATGATGATGATGGCAATAATAATAATAATAATAATAATAATAATAATAATAATAACAATAATAATAATGACAAAATAACAACAAAAACAACAACGCTCATTTTTCAGTTTTAATATTGCATGGTTGATGCACAGAAATAGGCTTAACGATTAGTCTACTATAAGTTTTTTCATGTTTTTTCTAAAGTCTAAACTAAAACAAGAATCACCGTCACTCAATTGAACGTGCCATGGATAGTCAGACAATATATGATCTGCTAGGAACCTCTAAAGTAGTCTCGAAGACCAATCACTGGCTATGACACTGCTATAGAAATCTTCAGTGACGACCGATTTTTCTCGCGTTAGGTGTAGGAATTGCTGGTGATGCATTGTATGTCGTTTATGCATTTTGTGTCTTTGCAGAAATTAACGTATTCTACTCTAAATTGTTGGAGGTTATTCTTATGGTTGTTATTAATCTGCCACTGCTGGAAAAGGAATCCTGACAAACAAAAGATGCTGACTCTAGCAGCCTTAATGCTGGATAACTAGGAAGTGGTTATAGATATATTTATGAATTTTCACGTAAAATTAGTGCGCCTTATATCCGAGCTCGGTTTTCAAAACCTCTTCTCATTATGGACTAGATTTAATACTTTTGGCACGTTCAAGTCTAAGGAAGAAAATGAAAGCTGTTTATAACTGGGAAGAATTACATCTATTTTATAGCTCCATTTGTCTACCGTATGTAACTATTGTTCTTTTCTCTCCAAATTTAATTTTAAATCCCACGACCACTGTAGGTAATCCCATAGTGTCTCTCGGATATCAACTGGATTGAAAAGCTGGAATGTTTGATGAGTTGAAGAAGATTCTTTTTTCAATTAAATTTTAATTATTGAATATTCCCAATATTTAAAATGTCTGCAAAAATTGTTCGTATGCATAACGTCATGTGATGGTTTGACTGGTTTATTCACTGAATGTTCAAAAGATTTAACTGACTTTTTCAGTATTGCTAAGTCACGCTTGAGACAATTAGGGAGAAAGACTATGATTGTAGATGCGCTAATTAATTAAAGGCCGATTCTTGGGGAACGGAGGTTATTTATTTTAAAGCCTGCTAAATAGATGGACAACCACTGTCATATTAACATTTTAAAATAATTTTGGTACGATTTCCTCAGCTTAATTTCTAACACTCCTATCAAGAAGCTTAAGATTAAAAGCTTAATTAAAAATCATATTTTTCTTTAAAGAAGTGGCAGGGCAAAGGCTGAATTTGAACCCTAAGCCTCCTGATAATAATCTGACAATTTGCCAACATGCTACCGGCTCAAACCGGAGTATCTGGAAAAGAAAATCATTTACAATACTTTTAAACTCACTTTTCACAGTATATATATATATATATATATATATATATATATATATATATATATATATATACATATATATATATATACACACATATATATATAATACTAATATATATATATATATACAATATATATATATATATATATATATATATATTATATATATATCTATTCCCCGTGTTGTGCTCGGGTGTGGTTGGACCAATGTAGAATTGGGAAACCGCAAACAATCTGCCGCGTGTATGTAAGAGGCGACTAAAGGCAGGAGCTGAGGTTGATAAGAGGGGACCCACCTCACCATGAAATATTTTCCCGGAGGATTAAATGGTAATTAATCCACCTAACTGAGGAAAGCAACGGGAAACCACCTCAGAAGCCATATTTTTCCCAAACTAATGGCAAAATATGGTATGGATAAGGCATAGACTTTGTGAAGGGATTAACTTGTTGATCTAAAGTGTTCTCTTATGGAGCGAGAAAGCAGACATTGAGTATGAATATGTACCTTGAACCTGCCACTTGGCAGTGCACTGAAGAGATATATATATATATATATAATATATATATATATATATGCATATATACATGTGTATATTATATATATATATAAATATATATATATATATATATATATATATATATATATATATATATATATATATATATATATGTACAGTATATCACATCGTCATCATCATCTTACTTGGAATCTCAATGTAACTATAAATGGTCAGGATATGAGTAGACCTTATTCCTCTCGCTTTTGAAATTTTGTAGCAATTTCTGGAGCCTAGGCTCTCATCAACCGAATGCAATTTCTGACGTTGGTTTGGATCTTAGTACTTTGTTCGACATGTGCAGTCAACGGTTAATCTATTCTTCTGCAACCCGACACAACACTGGTAAAATACAAGTATGGATTTCCAAGTATATAACACAAATTCCAAAGATATAACAGCAATTACCTTTAGCGATTAATCAAAAAATACAATCCTTCCGTTAGCAGCGTTTAACAGCAACCGCTGATAAATATTGCACTCTTGAACCTTATTCTGTATACTAAATACAGTGATGTTGAGTTTCAAATTTTAAATTTTCAATATTTAGGCTCAAATTTATTCAAGTTAATTTTGATAAAGGCTTGTATAACTCCATACAGACAGAGAGTAAGACAGAATGGGCGAATTATTAAAGCACGTGGGATGAATGGGATCACACAGCACGTACATAACTCATGGCAAAACCTGGCTCATCTTTTTCAATCAGTGAAAATTAATCCTTGGTTAACTGAGCTTAATGTGAATGAGACTGTGGTATAAATGCTGAGATTGACGATTCATATGAAAGTATATTGACTCCCTGTAAGTGAGATGTCGTAGAAAGAAATTATAGAAAAATCATTAAGAAGATTTTTATTTAGAGAAATTTTCTGAGGTAGGTTTTTGATTTTACCTGAACTTCGTCATCTTTCATCATTTTAGTTTTCTTGAACTTCTGTATGATGCTACGGTTAATGGAACATTCGCCATTGAATAATATTTGAGAGTAACTTTTGGTGATGTTATAGATCTGTTTATTTATTACTTTTTTATTTGAATATATGTTATGAATTAAGAAATCTTATTTCTATAATTTATTAAAATTTAGGTAAAACACTAACCTTGTCATTCATCAAGGCTAAATTACTCACAGGGTACCGAAGGCAGATTTCTAGACATATTTGCATTTTGCGACAGACCCCCAATATAAGAATGGAACTGTATTAAAATAATGTTTGTGTTGTTTGAAATATTACAGTATTCATTTTCCGAGAGTTTCAAAACGTTACTTTTTAATTTTGTGAAATTGTTTTCGCATTTTTCACAGTAAAATTTAAGTACAACAAGAAAAGATAAAAAACTGTAAAAGCTAGTTTAAAGTCAGTTTCATAATTACCTTTTTCTTAGGATACTGTCTACTGGTAGGTCAATGGTATACAAAGCCGCCAGTTGATCTCACTGCCTTCCGTTTTTCTCTTCATATCCATATACGAGTTTATCTTCAAATCATCTAGCATTCCTAATCTCGGCCTGCTTCTGCTTCTTTTTCCTTCCATTCTACCTTCTATGACTTCCTTTAGTAAACTGTCTCCCTTATAATGTGACCTATCCACTTCTTCTTCCTATTTTTATAATATTCATGATATATCAAACTGACTTTTGCGAATATGTCATCACGATTAATATTAGTCATACAATGTGTATCATATAATAGTAATGATATGAATTCTAATCTTCCTATTTCAGCTACTCAACGATTGTGATGGAATTAAAGACGATGATGATATCAGCAGCGTTGCTGCTCACTATAGCGCTGTCACTGCAGGTGGACGCAAGAAGTGTTCCAAACCCCCACGCCCCTCATGATAAGATTCCTCCAGGCCTTGATAACGATCATGATAAGACACCACCAGGCCCTGATAACGATCATGATAAGACACCACCAGGCCTTGATAACAATCATGATAAGACACCACCAGGCCTTGATAACGATCATGATAAGACACCACCAGGTCTTCATAACGATCATGATAAGAAACCACCAGGTCTTCATAACAATCATACTAAAAGTACCATGGAAGTACCTCCATTGACTTCTACTGTAATTGATGGAGGTCTATCAGTATCTTTTAGTGAGAGTAACACGGAAGTACCAAGTGCAGATTCCACTGAAGTACCGTACGAAATTAACACTGATGTGCCCGATGAATATAACACAGGAGTACCTTATGAATTCAGTACTGAGGAACCTGAAGACAACGTCATAGGGGATGTCGTTGAAGAGGCAGGCGAAGGCAACAACAGTGAAGATCAAAGCGAAAGTGCTTCTGAAGATAATCAGGATGATGTAGAAAGTCAGGATGATGTAGATAGTCAGGATGATGTAGATAATCAGGGTGTTGTAGATAGCCAGGATGATGTAGATAGTCAGGATGATGTAGATAGTCAGAATGATGAAGATAGTCAGGATGATGTAGATAGTCAGGATGATGTAGATAGTCAGGATGATGCAGATAGTCAGGGTGATGTAGATAGTCAGGATGATGTAGATAGTCAGGATGATGCAGACATTCAGGATGATGCAGATAGTCAGGATGATGTAGATAGTCAGGATGATGCAGATAATCAGGATGATGCAGATAATCAGGATGATGCAGATAGTCAGAATGATGTAGATAGTCAGGATGATGAAGATAGTCAGGATGATGTAGATAGTCAGGATGATGCAGATAGTCAGGGTGATGTAGATAGTCAGGATGATGTAGATAGTCAGGATGATGCAGACAGTCAGGATGATGCAGATAGTCAGGATGATGTAGATAGTCAGGATGATGCAGATAATCAGGATGATGCAGATAGTCAGGATGATGTAGATAGTCAGAATGATGAAGATAGTCAGGATGATGTAGATAGTCAGGATGATGCAGACATTCAGGATGATGCAGATAGTCAGGATGATGTAGATAGTCAGGATGATGCAGATAATCAGGATGATGCAGATAATCAGGATGATGCAGATAGTCAGAATGATGTAGATAGTCAGGATGATGAAGATAGTCAGGATGATGTAGATAGTCAGGATGATGCAGATAGTCAGGATGATGTAGATAGTCAGGATGATGTAGATAGTCAGGATGATGCAGACAGTCAGGATGATGCAGATAGTCAGGATGATGTAGATAGTCAGGATGATGCAGATAATCAGGATGATGCAGATAGTCAGGATGATGTAGATAGTCAGAATGATGAAGATAGTCAGGATGATGTAGATAGTCAGAATGATGTAGATAGTCAGGATGATGCAGACAGTCAGGATGATGCAGATAGTCAGGATGATGTAGATAGTCAGGATGTTGCAGATAGTCAGGATGATATCGATAGTCAGGATGTTGCAGATAGTCAGGATGATGTAGATAGTCAGGAAGATGAAGATAATCAGGGTGATGTAGATAGTCAGGAGAATAGTGATGTTAGTGACGAAATTGAAAACAGCAGATCTGAAGAAATATCGGTTAACCGTAGAGATACAGAAAGCCAGGATGATCAAGAAAGCCAAGTGGATCAAGAAAGCCAGGATGATCAAGAAAGCCAAGTGGATCAAGAAAACCAGGAGGATCAAGAAAGCCAGGAGGCTCAAATAAGCCAGGAGGATCAAGAAAGCCAGGAGGATCAAATAAGCCAGGAGGATCAAGAAAGCCAAGAGGATCAAGAAAGCCAGGAGGATCAAATAAGCCAGGATGATCAAGAAAGCCAAGAGGATCAAGAAAGCCAAGAGGATCAAGTAAGCCAAGAGGATCAAGAAAGCCAAGAGGATCAAGCAAGCCAGGAGGATCAAGAAAGCCAAGAGGATCAAGAAAGCCAAGTGGATCAAGAAAGCCAAGAGGATCAAGAAAGCCAAGAGGATCAAGCAAGCCAGGAGGATCAAGAAAGCCAAGAGGATCAAGAAAGCCAAGAGGATCAAGCAAGCCAAGAGGATCAAGCAAGCCAGGAGGATCAAGAAAGCCAAGAGGATCAAGAAAGCCAAGTGGATCAAGAAAGCCAAGTGGATCAGGAAAGTCAAGAGGATCAAGAAAGCCAGGAGGATCAAGAAAACCAAGTGGATCAAGAAAGCCAAGTGGATCAAGAAAGCCAAGAGGACCAAGAAAGCCAAGAGGATCAAGAAAGCCAAGAGGATCAAGAAAGCCAAGTGGATCAAGAAAGCGAAGAGGATCAAGAAAGCCAAGTGGATCAAGAAAGCCAAGAGGATCAAGAAAGCCAAGAGGATAAAATAAGCCAGGGGGATCAAGGAAGTCAAGAGCAAGAAGATAATTCTCTGGAAAAGAGTCATAAAGATAAGAGTCATAAAGACAAGAGTGATAAAAATAAGAGTCATAAGGATAAGAGTCATAAAGATAAGAGTCATGAAGACAAGAGTGATAAAGACTCGAGTGATAACGATAGAAGTGATAAAGATAAGAGTGATAAAGACAAAAGTGATAAAGAGAGGAGTGATAAAGATGTGAGTCATGAGGAAGATCAGAACAAGAAAGATAGCAACAGACAGGGTCATGTGTACGTCTCGTGGTGAGACACTGAATCAATCAACTTCTTCAATGGTTAGAGTTTAGTCTTTATTACTGTAATCATTATTTTATAACCATTTCAATATATACTTGATAATATCAAGTCGTCTTTAACACGCCATGGCTGAATTGATGGTTTAAAATCTCCCTGTGCCTTCAGTGAAAATAAGACGTGTTCCGTAGTCGAATATTTGACTGACATCGCAACTGGCCACTAGCGATGTCCGTAAAATATTCGACCAAGGAACAGAATATACGGGGTTTAATCCTGGGGTCGCCAGTAACTAACATCGCTTTCAAGTGAGGAAACTGAGGTTAACAATAGCTGCTTTTGCTATTATATCTTCCATTCCGCCATATGTTGTGGAATGTATGATATTGATTTTATGATTTTAAACTTTACTTTATTATCTTTTCAGGGTTAGAAGTTAAAGAAAGGCCTCAGATCTATGCAGCTGATGGTATAATCACAGAATGTTTTGCACAGCTGAAGTTCTACTGAATTAAATAATGTTACCCACAGCTGTTGAGGATATAAAAATGCAGGCTGTACTATATATGACAAATCTTATAATTTCTACGAATGCATGGTAACCATTTATGCAATATAAACGTTAGATAAATTTGCTTATGAATTACTTTAATGTATTGGGCTTACACTTAGGATCTTATTTAAATTTTATTTAATTAAAATTAACGTTAACTTATCCGTATTATGTTGTGTCCGGGTTGCTGAAAAACAGCCCAACCGTAGACTGCAAGTGTGTTAAAGGCGACAAACCACTAACATCCAAATCAAAATCAGAAAGGGAATTCGGTTGGTGAGCGACTAGTCTCCAGAAATTGATACACAATTCCCTAAACGATAGGAATTCTGTATTCCCGACCCTAGGTAAACTGAGATTTAATGGAAAATGACGACGACGACGATGATGATAACAATTAAAAAATAACAATTAAATTTAAAAGAAATTATGCATATTTAAATATTATAAAATGGAAGCATGCATTTACGCACAACCAGTCCGCTTTAGTCACGGATAAAGACTAGCCGTTTTAGTTTACGTGATCAGGTAATGTGGTAAAATATCCAAGCTCAAGGTATGCGATTTTATCCAAATATTTATTAGAATTATAGCTTTTTCGAAGCAAATATAGTTGATTGTTTTGTGTCTGGGGAACTGAAAAATATAGCAGCCGTTATATGCACGTGGCGTATAAGGTGACAATACAACATTGAAGGACGACAATGAAAATCCCCTTAAAAGCGTATTTCTTCTTCAGGTTATATACTAAACCTAGGCCTAAGTTATAGAAAAGAATTATCCTTTTGGGAAGCATTAACTTTTTGATTAATGGAGTGCTATTCACTAAGCGTGAAAGTAGATTTTTAGTATAAATGAGTACCTCGGACCTGCCACTTGACAAAACACTAATGTTTGCTTTTTTGAAGGAAATCTGATCTTGTCCATTAAAATTATGTTTTCTGAGTAATTGCTACACTGCTCCGTGTTAATATGAATACGTTCAGTAAGTAAGTCTTTCAGAAAGAAGTATCTAAGGTATTTTTTATAAATCGTTTGCTTAACGTTAAAGTTAGAAGCTTGAAGGGCTTCTCTTCAAGACGCCAGATGTACTGGAATACACTGAATGATGGATGCCCGAGATTTTACTGTCTGATCAGCTGTAACGGGAATTGATCCCAGGACCTCATGAACAGAAATTTAAAACTTTAAGTCATTACTTACAGCATATTTATCGATTGATTTTAATTCAAATCTATTGACAATAGGTTGGGCGATCGTCCATCAAAGTATACATGTACAGACGGAGCTCTAGTTGTAGAACTTCTTTTAAGATATACAGTCCCCATACTGTTCTAACCTGGTGCCCACATTCCGCTAATCCTGCAGTCATATGATCCAATTACTATTATAATTAGGGCTTCCCTTATTAAAGCAATCAATCCGTTTCTCGCTTATATATAAAATAATGATGTGATATAATTCTGAATGATGCCCAGCTACGAACAATTAGTTAAATATCTTAGCTAACTAGGTAAAGTAATTAACTCAGTTATGTTTATAAATGTTATTTTGTGTTTATGCAGAGTAATTAAGTAGAGCTAAGTTTGCTTGATGAATAGGCTTGCACTACACAACACACCGCTTATACCTATGCTGAAAGATACCGTTTCGTAAAATGTATAATTACTAGAATAGCTTCCTATTTAAGATAAAGCACTCGTCATTCTGGTAAGTTATTATATTATCTAATGCATAGATAATATTAATTTCTGTACTTAATCAATCGCTTTATATATTTATTTACTTATTCACACAATTCAACTAATTGTCTCTTTCTACGTACTGTAAGATGAGATTTACATGCCTGTATAAGTTCTTTATTACAATTTTAAGAATAGTCTCTCTAATATAGTGATGTGTGCTGTGGGGACGTCACTGACATCATCCCTGGATGAGGAACTGGACGTTAAACCTTTATCATTAATATATTATTTTATCATAAACCGTCAATTGCTAAAATTTTAGTTGATAATTGATAATTTATGTTTCTGAAATTATTCGCTCATATTTAGGTGTGATGGCCAGTAAGAGTTTGCTGTTGACTTTAACTCTTTGGCTGTGGCTGGATTTATCTCGATCAGTTGAAGATTATACTCTGAAAATCTTTCCTGATCTTCAGGAAGTTAAGCAAAAGTTAGAGAACCGAAACGATGATGAATCCAAGAACATCTTAATTCCGACACATTTATCATTTGACCCATCCCTACCCGGACATCTACCGTCAAATAGAGTCTCTCATGAATCATCCGACCAGAGCAGAGTGCTTGATGATGTTCACAGGGGTAAGGAAAGCGTCAATTTCTTAGAAGCTGACAACAAACGTGCAGAAATACAGAAAGTATCAGGGAACAGTTATGACGATATTGACATATCTTCAATCAGAAGATCAGTTGACTTACCTAAAACCCGTCATCGTACATCAAATGATCAGGGATCACCTAACTATTATCAGTATGGAGAACATTTGCATGATATTAATGAGGAATTTCATCGTTCCGGTAATGGAGAGAGAAATTCTTTTAAATTAGCTGAATTGAAGTCCTACCCTACGCGACATCAGAGGAAGCATGAGAGTCATGGGAGATGGACTAAACAAGAAGAGAGTGATGTGGTTGATTCTGAGACTAACGATAGAAATGTTGGAGAAGATAAGAATAGTGTCAACAACGGTCGTTCAAACAGAGGTAGTGATAAGAAGCATGATATAGCAAAGAATGATGATGGTTTTGACGATAAGTCTGAACATAGTTACGAAATGAATCATAAAGTGAAAGGTAGTGATCATGTTAGTAACCATGGTGGAGAAAGAACAGGCAGGATGAATTATAAGGGAACTGGCCATGTCAGGTACAAAACCAACAACAAAAGCAGAGATAGATTGAGAGGTGACCCTAAAATAAATACTGATGCAAAAGATTACAGAAGTTTTGCTAAAGTACGTGATTATGATGATGACAATGATGATGATGATGACAATGATGATGAGAAAAACAATAGAGATGATAGTGAGATTGAAGGAAGCAGTGAAAACAGTAATGAGGGTGAGATTATCAGAGAGAATGAGAGTTTCGATAGGATGAAGATTGATGCTGGAAAGAAGACTAGCAAAGGGTTCAGCAGAAATACGAACGAAGAAGATGATATGGAAGACTGGGCTACCGCTATCAATGTTGAAGACGTACAAGACGCTGATGAATGTAGGCTTGTGCATCACGCCCTACACCACAAATCAACCAAGAACAGGGAATCAAGACCCAAAGGCTTTGGACAGGGTCAGGGCATGAACCCGATCTTTTTAATAAAGATAATCAATATACCGAGATAACATTTCGAAACGAATATAATTGACAATGAAGGACGACCTATGTATGGGATTGTACCATGTTTATTAGATACCTAGCAAAGAATTCTGGTGCGATATGGAGCACGAGAATCTATGGTGCTAATGGATTAGCAGTGGTATATAAAAGCTGGATTAACTTACGGTGTCATGATATGGGTGCCTCAACTGGATTAACTTCGGGCTTGTTTAATACCGAAACTAGATTAAGGTACAGTACACATATGGCGCTGGTTGGATTGGGATTTGAATAACTTAGGGTGGGTGTTTTTGTTATGTATACTTGTAGTATCTCACACGAACTGAAGTAGGTGAAGATATCATGTAGGTCACGTCAATACGGTATGAATTGCTGGTGTGAGGGGACTTTACATTTTTCCTAAATGTTGATGCGGATTATTCTGCGGAATAAAATTCTGCGAAATTCTGCGGAATAAAATAATTATTCTTGTATTTTAACGGGTCCTATAACAATGCCACTCTATAGCTGATAAGTGGTTTTTTACGTCCATGATGTAAAGTGTAAAGTCTATTCTGTTATATCGTATTTTAATTGTATATTGCAAGTTGCAGCAATTAAACATTTGAACTTAGATTTGTGAATTAAATAACTTAACAGATTACCTGTGTATTTTGTTTACGTTAGAATTGTATGAGCTTTTATATTTATTTTGCATTTCATTGCTTCATTAGTAATAAAAGTAAATTTCTAGGCGTGCAGAAACATTGAGATTTTTGTAAGCTTAAGTGGCGGTGGCTCTAATGTGTAGTGTAGCATTGAAGCGAAGCTGTAGATCTGCACAATTGACATTAATTCAACAAAACTCTGAATTTATTAAATTATTGTCAGATGAATATCAACAAAATACTTTCCTAATCAATAAATAGGCCTACTTCTCGGTCTTTCTATTAACTTAATGTACACTATATCAGGCCTACACGTAGATTGCAAGTAGTTCATTACTGTAAGGTAATTATATGCATTAGCGGTATGCTAATATCGCTGGTTTATCAGGTGAATAACAGTGCATTCTACTGCAACACAAGGTATTCCTAGTATAGCCTTAGTACAGATCAGGGGCCTAGAGGGTAAAGCGAAAATCACAAAAACTAAAATTATAACAAACATGGCACCGCAGAATTACTTTAAAAGATTTCAGCTAACAGATCACTGAAAGGTTTATTTTGTCCGTCAACTCACAATAGTATCCTATTTCCTATATCTGGTAGTCTGCGGGAAACCTTTATACTGTAATATTATTCAGCTTTATGTTTTTAATTAATGTCTTCGGGGCTGAACTTGCACTCGTATTAATACATCTAGTTTCTACTAATTTCCTGCACTTGAAATGCGGGAATTAATGGATTCGTCTCGTGTTACTAACTTGTCAAAAACATTCTCTTCTTCTAGATTCAACAGAGTAATAAACGTTGGCTAAACATAGTAGATCTTTATAAGTAGGCCCTATTCAGTTCAGTGTACTCTGAATTTGAATGTCAATGTCTATAAAGAGATTTAAATCGAATGCAATGATATGAATTCGCTACACTTTAACACAATCTGGAGTATTTCTAGTGTTTTGTTGTTTTGCGCGATTCCCATTGGATTTTGTCTGAGTATAAGAACCGAAAGCGTTGAGTCCAATGACGCAACAGAAAACAAATCTCAATCATTTACTGAAAAGTTCATAGAGGTGACGCTGGAAGCTCACAATGCTCTCAGAAGAAGGGAGGGAGCTTCTGATATGCTCGAAATGGTAGGATTCAGTAATTTCTACACAAATAGGACAGGGTAAGATGTAAGAATACAGCTAAAGAAACTAATACTACAGTATACAATTACGTCTTATACTCTACCATAAGCGTTTTTCCTAGAGTGCAATGATAAAATATAATTCGAATAATGATATATAAGGGCCTACCACTAGTGATATAGCGCCAGAAGACTATTTCTTAATTAAGATTGTAACACAGGTCTGGTATATCTCGCAATAAAGTAATTATGCGTTTGAATTATGCTCTCATTTTAGGAAAAACGGACTAAAATCAGATTCAAATCAACACGCTAAAATCAGATTCAAATCAACACGATATCTATTGGATAATTCAATTATGTAAGATTAATTTGTTCATATAACTATCAGATTCGATTTAAAAGCTATCTGTTACGGATCAAGAAAGTTTGGGATTGATATATATCGCACAATTGCACGATCCATAGGCCTATGGTCCGTCTAAGTTGGCGATATATAAGCCAATATTAAAAATGAAACAAATGTTAACGTCAGTTTCCTCACTCGATAGCGATTTCAGTGACGGGCGAGCCCCGAATTTGAACTCCGCAATACTGATCCGCAGTCGAATATCTTACCGACATCGCCACTGGCTCTAGCCAATAGTGTCGAATATCATAAAAGGAAAATTCCTCCGCCATCTTTCACACTTCATTAAGCAAATATTTTCTCCTTATTTCAGATTTCATTAAAATTATTACACTGTTTAGATTCGACTTGATCGTTGTTAATATTTGATGGGCAAATAATAAGCCTGTGGTAATTAGGTCCCACTGTTGTAGCTCCTTAAAATAAGCACGTATTGAGAATATGCAGAAAATATTCTAAACTAACCGACAAACAGACTAGAAAATTAACAGTGTGTGTGAAGTGCCTGCATTTTGATAATAGCTGCTTTGATATCCTCAAATCATTACATGCTGCCAACCTAATTAATTCCTAGTTAATAAGTAATGTTCAAGGTTAGTGTTACATCACCAGGATTCTCAAACTAATAATTTTCACTAATATATACTACTACTACTACTACTACTACTACTACTACTACTACTACTACTACTACTACTAATAATAATAATAATAATAATAATAGTAATAATAATAATAATAATAATAATAATAATAATAACGTATTGCTCGAATCGTTTTTATCAAACCCCAGGTTCTTTACACCGAGGTAAAAAAAAATAATAATAAGTTAGATAATTGTATGCCTCACTAATATTACCCAATTGGGAGACATAAGTAATTGTGGGCCTAATTTTCATCTAGATATGGAATATTCAGTGTCAGAAATTAATTGTCAGTTAAATTGGGATTTTAAGGGAAGAAGAAGATGATGATGATGACGACAATATGAATAAATGAATTGGCAAGAAAATTTATTAAGAGATAAAATTTATTAAAATTTATTAAAATACATGTACAGCAAAACCTATATTGACAAATTATTTGTAAATCTGATTTGGTACATTACTGGTACAGATATGGAACCCCTGCCTGGCTGATATGGCTCAAGACTGGGCGGATAGGTGCAAGTTTAGACATGGACAACCGTCACGGGACGTCCCTAACAGAATTAAAGATTACATCGGACAGAACCTCTACATGACTTCAGACACGCAGTCTAGCCCAGTGGCCACAATCAATGCGAGCGTCTACTCTTATTACTCTGAAAAACCCTTTTGGAATTTTGAAAAACGGGTGTGTCAGTCCAATCAGATTTGTGGTCACTATACGCAGGTTTGTGTAAATATCTAATTCTAATGATGTTTACATATCGAAATACTGGACATTAAACTTAAAGAAAATAGTCTCTAATAACGCGTAGGCATAACTACACGCTATACTTTGTAACGCAGTATTTTCTCATTCTTTTTAAATTAATTGTATTCAATTAGCGTAGTGTCACTTACGCATAGATGATCAACTAATCAATTACATATAGATATAGGAAATAAAGATAACTTAATGGACATAACAAAGACTGAAGCATATTGAATATCAAATTCAATTTTGCGGATGGTGACGTGCTTGACACTGGGATGAATCACAGTAGAGGGAGTATTACTATAGCACAAGGAATAAACAGTTATGCTCATTCATGAAGTTGAACTTGTTACTTCTTCCTTTCAATTTTTCTGCTTAAAATAATGTGATTGATAATTGATACCATCAACCAAATCCTATTGACAATAGAATTGGGTTCAAATCCTGGGCTCGCCCGTCACTGACATCGCTTTCGATTGAGGAAACTGACGTTAACCTTAGCTTTACCAGCTTTACTCTAGAAAATTAATGAACAACAATTGTTAAATGTACATCGACCAATTTCCCGGTTGTGCTCTTTAGGTAGTGTGGGCTAAAACCCAAATGGTTGGTTGTGCTACTAAAGATTGTGATGACGTTCCATTCGGGGATGGTGGGGTGAAAAGAAAAGCAAGAATAGCCGTCTGTAATTATTATCACGGGTTTGTCTTGCAATGGCTTCTCTTTCCCATTCATTTCTTTATCTCACTTGCATTTTATCTCATCGCCTATTCTCTCCCATTATGTTTAACTTGCTGAATATAATAATAATAATATAATGATAATAATAATAATAATAATATAATGATAATAATAATAATAATAATAATAAAATAACAATAATAATAAATATAATAATTACTACTAATAATAATAATATAATAATAACAATAATAATAATAACAATAATAATAATAACAATAATAATAATAATAATAATAACAATAATAATTATACTACTACTACTACTACTACTACTACTACTAATAATAATAATAATAATAATAATAATATAATAATATATTAATATACTATAATAATAATGTAACAATATAATAGTCACTTTCCTAATATAATAACCTTTGTCTTCTCCTTTATATCGCTAGGCCTATGCTTATTTCATATTGCTGATAGACATATGTATATATGTATATATATATACAGTGTATATATATATATATATACATATATGCTTGCATACATATATATATATATATATATATATATATATATATATATATATGTGCGTGTGTGTGTATGTGTGTGTGTATGTTTGTGAGTGAGTGTGTGTGCTGTGTGCGTGTAAACATGTATACAGTATATAGGGCCCGTAATTTGTGCTACTAAATTGTCTTTCGCTTGCATTATTTTTACATAACTACACAGGGGAAATGTATACATGCATTCACAAGGCATTCTGCCAGTGTTTGAACCCGGACCAGCTTGTTCAAAGTGCCCATCAGGAGCTCAATGTAACAGAGGACTTTGCAGTGGTATGAACTTATTCGTAGAATTAAGGCCGTAGTGGAATTAGCAATAGCAAACATGTAAATATATAGTAACAATAATATTAATAGCATTAGGAGATGTAGTATTGTTGATATTTTCTAAGCATATTAGATCTGGAAATTTATTTTTTCGAATGTCTATCCTAACAATATGTCTATCATATTTCTTAATATCTATCGTGGTAATGTAATAGAATTTTTTTGTATTTCAGACTCAAGTAGACTCTGCTATAGCTGCTAATTATGGATTTTACCGAACAGAGCTATGACTCTCTTATGGCCTCTTTTGTATTGTTATTTGTTTATCTAACTACATGCACGTTCCTATTGTTTCTATAATCTGAGCTGTGATGAACAAATTAACGATATTTTGCAGACATACACTTACTCTTAACATTAATGCCGTCTGTGGGTTAACGAATTTCTAAAATAATAATTGCATCGATTCTTTCTCATACACTGCTTTATGCTTACATGCATATTATTATTTTTATTTATTTGTATTAAGCATTTGTTGGATGATTTTTATAACTGTAGGTATGCTGTTTTCTTAAGTCTTTTCTTCTCGTTTTTTAGTACTCTATTACTAATTCCTTTTTTTGCTACACCTGACTTGATTTTATTTTTGATTTTTGGTATACAGACCTAATTGTGTCTGAAAAAATATTGTATGATTTGATTAATCTTATATAATTACTACAGTTGTAGAAGCGTTTGAATGTACATGTATAACTCACATTCAATTAACAAAAAATCCATGTTAAATTTAGTTTCAATTGTTTATTATTTAATTATAGCAGATGTTTTCATATACAAGTGTACTTATGTCTAACTTAAAATATAATATGAACCGGAACTTAAATTCTTATTGATTGATTAATATTTTTGTTGATACAGTGCAAACTTCAGACAGCCAACTAAGGCCCTGCCCTGCCAGTGTTAATACAAACAGCACTCTGGAAATTATACTGGCAGCACATTCAAGAACGCAGCGAAGCCCCAACTCAGAGGTGATTCTAAAATCAATTGCTACAACAAGACGATGAATATAAAGGGAACAAAATATCGCGCAAAAATTAACATTGTTATTTGTGATGACGCATAATTTACCATGAAGACTCTTTACAGAGCTAATATTACACAATGTGCAATGTAAATTACACAATGATTTATCCAGCTGAATACTTTCCTTTTCCCACCGTAGATATAGTCAATCTACGCTGACAATTTTCTATCACCGGACTGGCTATCGTTTAGGACCTTACTTGTTCCTAGCACATTTCCTTTGCAGATTGGTCTGTGTGAATTGATCGGTAGTGATGTGAGCTGTTGGGGGCGTCCCTGACATCATTCCTGGATGAGGAAACCCACGTTAAACTTTTATTATTATTATTAATAATAACAATAATTATTATTATAAAAAAATATTATTATTATTTTATTATCATCATCAATGAAGCAAAGTTCTTATTGAAGATCGTGTGTTGTGATCTAGGCCTCTGTACAGAAGGGAGCTCTGGGAGGAACCACAAGGAAGTGTATTCCAGATCTCTTACAACCCTCCTCCGCTCTGTAACCCATGTACTCAACACAGGCTGCGTCTTCGTGGCATGATCCCTGCAGTTAAACCACATTGAAGTGAATTGAATTGCGTTTATTTCACTTCGGCACATGCACCAGAAATACATGGAGATAACGTGAAAAAGGACAAAAGGCCACGAAATTTAGTTTTATGTGAACTTCTAAATCGAAAAAGGACACAAAGGCTACGAAAGCACTTACATGTGCTCGGAACACATAGCAAATATAAATCATATAAAGCAGTTAAAAGCTTATAGCAATAAAGACATTCAATCTAAGCATATTATTACTTGTTTCAAAATACCCCACTTAAAAATACCTCATTACACAAGTTAATCTCAAAATAATCATAAATCTCAAAGTTAGTGACTGTGAGATTTGAGAGACTGCTTTAGTTGCGTCCCTGACATCATCCTTGTATGAGGAAACGGACGTTAAACCTTTATTGTTATTTTTATTAGTCCAAGAGATTAAAGTATAATAGCCATTAATTATTAGTTATTAATTAATTATATTTAATACTAGCTGAAAAACTGAAGGTTTAGGAAGATATAAAAGATATAAACAGATCATACCGGTAGATCATTCTCATGGTCGCTCCCAATCACATTTAAAATTAGTCACACGCTGAAAGACTGTGAGTTTAGAAAGAAATATGAGATATAAACGGATCATACCGGTAGATCCTTCTCATTGTCGCACGTCTTATCTGTAGCGAAGCAGGAATCAGTTCCTCTCAGAGATGCGATCATGAAGTCCACAGATCTCTTGTGAGTGCATAGGACTCCTGCAATATCAACCGTCATCCATCACATTCGTAGCGAGATAACCATATCATGACCTTAGCATTTAATTTTTGTCATCCCTTCTTAGTTTCAGTGTTAATATTTTGCTTTTAAATGCCAGTTTTTTATTAAATGCCTCTGTATCTCTCTCTCTCCCTCTCTATTTCTCTCTCTCGCTTTCTTTCTCTCTCTCTCTCTTTCCCTCTCCCTCCCTCTGTCTGTCTGTCTGTCTGTCTGTCTGTCTGTCTCTCTCTCTCTCTCTCTCTCTCTCTCTCTCTCTAATGTTCTGCATAGAGTCAAGCACTAGATACACACTTATATTCAGTCTGCTATATTACTCACTGATTAAATAACACATACATGTATTGGCAATTGCATCTCAACGAAATATTTTTGTAAGATATATATCTCGAACAGGAAGCAAACCTGTTTTAACATATTATCCCCTCTCATTCGAATCTGGTAAGGTATGCTGAACTAGCCAGCGTATATTAAAGTGAGATTCCTTTAAATAATAAGCGTTTATCGTAGATTTAAACTAACCTAGTGTACAAAGCAAGCAATGCTCACTTGCCTAACACTACTCTATAGTTTCATGATCCATTGCTTCACCATAGCCAATCAACTGTGCCCGATTCAGAAGCAAATTCTGACTTATGGTATAAAGCTATCACAATTCAATCTCTGACGGTAATTCCGTTGCCCATTGGAAACAAAAACGAACTTCAAACGTATAAATAGTAGCTAGTGCAAATTAAAATGAGCAATTTTAAACACAGATCTGTCTTTAATATTGAAAACAGTAATTTACTGTTACTTTAATATCTGTGATGGTAGCTCGAGTGTGTCGAGTCGTCTTGAAGAGAAGCCTTCTGCTTCTGAAACTGACGTTAAACACACTACAACCTACCTACCTACCTAAAATGAACAAGATTTGTTACCGCATATTATTCCGAGCTCAAAAGCTGAATCGAAAGATAGATCTAGCTTCCCCGCATATCCGCTAGGATAGAAGTCTATATGACCCAGTCTCCTCTTTGTGCCTAGAACTGTTGACGTGTGCAGAATGTCGACAAACGAAGCGCTCGATGGGTTAATTCCAACCTTTAGATCTGAATTAGATTCGAAACCCGGTCCAGCTGGATCTAAACCTGTATGGCAATCATTTCTGCTATATGAGATAACAGAATGAGCTGAAGACAATGTTTAATAACATCTTCAATAAAATGGTAGCTTCACATCATATATACAAGTTCCATTTATATTATATTATTAAGATTAAAATGGAACTATTATTATACTTATTATTTAAATTGTTTGGTTATTAGCTTAATCTCTTATCGATTCCGTGAATTGTTGAAATGCTACTACATGTCGCTCTGACGGGATTAATTGTGACGGGGTTAATTGTGGCTGAAGTCAGGATCCTAGAGTAGTTAAAATCATGCTATGGTAATCAGTTTCTTTACAACACTACCGCTATATCCACGGAGCTATCTTGGCATTCGAAAGTAACACTAAATATTGCTGGCTATTTATTAGTGATGGAATTCTCGAAATAACGTTGCCACCCTATTCAATAAAATTAAAATGCGCAGAAGCTTTTAGCTTTCACGAATTAATATAAATTAAGGGTTTGATAAATTTTCATATGCAGCACGCAACCCTAAGTTAGATTTTTAAATCTATATGATTAAATCTCTCAGTTTCTCTTCTCATTCTGTTCTAGAACAGCTTACATGTAAATCTGGCAGCTCTCACGCTGCTGTAGTGTGCTGTCTTGATAAACACGTAACTTACCACCGGATGGTAAGTGGTAAGTTACAGTGGCGACGTCGGTAAGATACTCGACCGCGGATCCGTTTGTGCAAGGTTCAAATCCTGGGCTCGCTTGCCACTGACATCGCATTCGAGTGAGAAAACTGACGTTCACCTTAGCTTTACATTATAGACGAGAATTCAAGTCTTAATATGCTAGATTTAAACGTTATAATCTATGATATTAAGGTCTCTCTTCAACGCTGAAGGTGTTGAATGTTTTATTTCAATAAACCCTATACCTGTTACTCTGCCCAATGGCTTGTCCGCGGGCATGCGCATTCCCAGGTGCCCCACGACATGTGAACCCAAACTGTGGCCCACACCCCAGAACTTCAAAGAGCTGGTGTTTGACAGCTGCAGAAGATTCTGAATCACTAGCGCGGTGTAGGCTCCCACAGTGCGGGTGTTCGATGCTGATTGAAGATAGTTGAGATTTGAACCACCTTTACTCCAGTCCATGATGACAACGTTAATGTTCTCCTGAATAACCAATAGCTGACCTTGTATGTCTGGATATCATTCGATAAAATAACTAGCAATCTGTATTTTTCACATTTCAACGATTTTTTGAATTATTAAAGTAAAAATGAAATATAAATATTTCTAATTGTATTTGGTATAAATATTCTTTGCTTGCTAGGATATGAGGCAGAGCTTCAACTTGGTTTTACCATTTCTTCAGTAAATGATGTTGGATTGAACTAAATGTGGAAACAATTAACCGTGCTGTATAAGAATAATGCCCGATTGGCAGGAATAATTTTACGTTGTTGATTTTACACATACATTATTATTAGTACATTGGACATATTCAATATATCTATAAATATCACGTGCATTAGATTTTCAATTGTTTTCAATTAGCAGATCTACATCTGAAGGAGATTTTCTGACAATATCATTGATTTTCAGTATAATTTATAAGTAACCTAGCAGTGCCATTCGCATCAATGGCAACCATAAATCGTAATTCTGGAGAGGAAATCTGATTTTACCCGTTTCAGGAAAGCATCCTTTATAGTAGTCATCCACCTGTAGTCAGCGTTCTCCACATACCCATGGGCTACGAACACCGTCCTACGCGTTCCATTGAACTTTGATCTGAAAAATCTCAATTAATTCCAACCTATTCAGATCAGTTAATAAAATTAAATCACCACACAATCAAAAGTGTCCTAAAGATGAGATTAGAGAAGTTACTATGCTGAAAAGTATTCTTTAACGAAGACGGTCGATATATTGATTTCTAATTTATTGGTGACTTATACTTAATATTCTTAAATAAAGTAATTTAATTATTTAGTAATTAGTTTAATTTTTAAACACCAGTTATCCCGTTCAGAGTCAGTTGCCAAGCATTTGCTTTGCATTTTTAGAGTGAAAATCCAGTAGCCTACATATATATATATATATATATATATATATATATATATATATTAATATTATATATATATATATATATATATATTACCGACCTCGCCACCTGCTGCAGCCGGTGGCGAAGTCAGTAAGATACTCGACTGCGGATCAGTATGTGCGGGGTTCAAATCCTAGGCTCGCCCGTCACTGACATCGCTTTCGAGTGAGGAAACAGCCGTTAACCTTAGCTTTATATATATATATATATATATATATATATATATATATATATATAGGCCTATATATATATATCTATATATATATAATGTATATATATAGGCTATATAAAGACTATGTATGCATATATATATACACATGTATATATATATATATATATATATATATATATATATATATATATATGTGTGTGTGTGTATATATATATATATATATATATATATATATATATATATACATATATATATAAGTTAAACTTATAATGATATTTCCATGTAGAATTTTATAACTTTCTGAAGAGAAGGTGAAAGATCCTAATCGGTGCCGATCCGGTGATTGAAAAGCAGTCAGGCAAGATGAAAAAAGTAAGATGATATAGGCACTCCAGCATAGACCAGAATCATTTAGATACAGAAAAACTAAAAGCTAAAGCTGGTAAAGCTAAGGTTAGCGTCAAATTCCTCACTCGAAAGCAATGTCAGTAACGGGCGCGCCCAGGATTTGAACCCGCACCATCGGATCCGCGGTCGAGTATCTTACCGACTTCGCCACTGGCTCCAGCCGGAATATTTTAAATTAGAGATGCCTAAATCTTACGGAATGATATCCCAGTCCAGCTTCTCTCCAGTGTCTGCGGACTCTCTCGTGTACATGGTGTAGTTGATTTTGAAGTCCTCTGCGCATTGAGGAAGTGGAAAGTACTGGAATGGAGGGTCCTTATTGAAACAACCCGTGAGAGGGCAGCAGATTTCATCTTTGCCAAATAACAAGCAGCTAAAATATAAAATACAATGTGGAATATAGTTAAATTTGCAAAATAGAAATAATATAAGATCGCAAACCTAAATTCGTTCATGTAATAAATATGTCGTAGTAAATTTCATGTTTAATATAAGTTATTTTAGTAATGTAATATTTATAGGCTATATTTGTATTTGCATACTTGCTAAATTTTTATATTTACTAGACAAAACTATTATGGTCAATGATTTATCAGTTATTTCGTAATAAATGTGAAGCATTAGCTTTCAAATACAATATAATGAATAGCCTTGCATACGTTTGCATAGGCTAATAAAAATAATATGAAATTTATAATAATAATAAATAATAATTTAAAATACCTTGAAATGCTAAGACTCGTTGCTGCGACGAAAAACCCGAAGATCTTATATGTGGCACCCATGATCAAAATAAATGAATAGGGTATAGATGAATAAAACGGCACAGCTGTTTACAGTTGAGAACCTGAAGTCTGTCTTCAACATACAAGACAACTTATATTTATACTATTATGACGGCTCTAAAGGCCCTGGTTAGGATATAAATCAAATATGATGGATTAATTGCCATATTAGTCACATTTAAGTTCAGTTATAAGTTTAATAGTTAAGTCGAGAGGAAAGCGTCTGAGTGTATTGATAAAGTATTTGGACCGGAGAGATAGACGATTTATCACCAACAAAATGTCAATGGTCACGTGATTTCATTCTACAAGGCTAGAATACTGTGTTACTTACTTGCAGGAATGTTAGTAATACCAAAATACGTCAGTCGTTTCTTCCCTTGCAGTAACTAATCTGTTTTTATTTTCAGATATTTTCTTGAAATATTTATTGTAAAATTTATATATATATATATATATATATATATATTATAGTTATTCGTAATATTTCATGAGATTGGTTGTTTAGGAAAAATAAAATAAAATCTCCTATAAATGTATCTATTTCTTACATCCATTAGCCGCAGACAGTGAATATTTATGTTGACAATTTCTCCAAGTTGTTTTTCATAATATCTGATAGAATATCGAATGCATATTTTGTATCTTGTAACAATTCTGATCATACTTTAATTCCTTTTCCATGACTTCCTTCACAATTGCCTCAGCGTAAATATTAAACGGCAACAGCAAAATGCAATAAAGTTGTCATACTCCGCGTCCCGATTCACCTTCTTCTGAGTATTTTTTAAATTCAATAACTGCTCTTTGATTCATGTACAAATTAAAAATTAGTCTTCTATCTCTCCAGCCAATTCCTATTATTTTCCAGATATTCATCATCATTATCCTGTCAAAGGCCTTCTCAAAGTCCACAAAACGAACAAAAACTTCATTTCCATAGTCTAAGCTTCTTTCACAAAGAACCTGCATTACCTCTATTGTGCCGCATCCTTTCCTAAAACCAAATTGTGTCTTGCTCAATATCATCATAATAACCTAATTTTCTCGTTATTTACCAGCTCTTGTACTCTAATACCATGGAGAAAACACTAAAAGCTTGCATTAAGACATGCAATTAGAGTATTCTGAGCCAAATACGCGCGTCCCAGGAATGAATTGTGAATAAATATTAATCAAATATATTTCCTTTATTAATAATAAATTTCCAAAAGCGATGATCTGGTCCTCCAATAGTTGATTGTAATGCAGTGATAATTTTAATAATACTTTGCGGATTATTTCAAAATATTGATTATTTACGAAAACAATAACATATACAAGCGGACTATTAAAGTCTCATTAAATCTGGGTTATAGTCAGATCCGTATTTAATATAAAAGTTAACTTTTGGTTTAGTCTTCATAGTTCTGTGAAACACAGTCCTATTTGAAAATAGATGTACTTATGAAGTTGCAACTACTTTAGGCCTACTTGTATTTTATAATTAAAATAACTGTGCAGTGTACTCTACAGTGCAATGTGGTTAATATCACACTAAATAGGGCCTAGCATAATCAAATAAATTGCATTAATTTTCAAAGAGCCAACGAAAACGGTAGAAACTGATGTCACATGACTTATTTAAACTTCATGTGATGTATAGCAAACGACAATTAGTACAATGTAATGATTGCGCTGTAGTCCATATTTCAGGTCAGAGTGGAGTACAATGAGAAGTAACCATTCAAAAACAGCCCTTGGTACCCTTAGCAAACTGCAGTATGGATGTTGCACAATTCCTTCTAATTTATTATTGGATAAAGCTCTGAAATGAATAAAATTATTATTTACTAAATCCAGCAATGGAAATATTTATTTACAGATATCTTTATGGATTTGTATCGTTAATCACTCATTTACAGGCCTAAATATCTTAATATTTTGTCATTTTAGGCTAGTTTATAATCTCTGGCATTTTATCGGCTACAGTTAAAAGAACACTGATGTACCATAACAACTTTTTCAAGTCTACATTCAACTGTTGAATTTAAACACGCGATAGCGGCGACATAATGTAAACTAATCAAATACATGAAGGTATAAACTGATCGTCACGATATCACTATCAGGCCTTTCTTTGTGTCTCGCATAGACGTAAATGCATATGCAGATGTTTCAGGAGAATAACAATGACAATTTTTCTATGGATTTAAGAAGAAAATAAAAATGTTATTCGTTGCTAGTCTCCCATCTAGGCTGATATCGCCATAGAGTAAAGTTTTCTTCAAATTACTATTGCATACTACTGCAGACCGACTTCGTCCATAGGCTAATAAATAATAAATCATGTCGATGAAACTTGGCCCCGAGTAGATAAATAACCTACAGTGTAAAGAAATTTTTTATAAAACAACTCTCAAAGTTGTTGTCGATAAAAGTCCCAATTACTTGTTTCCCTCGATGACATAAATTCAGCTCTCTGTACATGGCCGCAGAATACACAGTGATATTTTTAATAATTACATATCACTATATCAAGAAGTGAACCGTCCTCGGTTCGATTCTCAATCAGGCTAAACTTTAAAATTAATGAGCAGAACTAGTACAAATGAGACATGTAGACCCGTCATACCGATTTGTTATATCTATTTATTTATTATACTACAGCCAAATAGCTGTAGTTTTTAAGATTATTGCAACTTTTCCTAAGGGTTGAACCTCTAAGTTAGAGATCAGTTCACATGGCCCTAATGACGAATAAGGTGAAATGATAACTAGAATGTCGAAGTATTTGTTACATTTATACTGTGAGCTTATACTTTTCTAAATTAATAAAATAAATGTATATGAGTAGGAATGTATACATTGGACCCGACACGTAATTGATAAAACACTGCAGAGAGAGAGAGAGAGAGAGAGAAAAGGTCTGAGGAAGCCATGTTAAATTAACTCAATTGAGAATGCTTAAATAAATTCAGGCCAAATACAAAATTGCAAAAATCTAATACATATAAGCATATATATATAAGCATGCCATTTTGGGTTGAATATTCTTTACTGGAAGACATCAAATTTTAGAGGCACATTTGCTTGATTTGGTAAAAAAGCTACAAAGCTAATGTTAACGTTAGTTTCGTCAATCGAAAGCGATGTCAGTGACGTGAAAGCCCAGAATTTGAACCTGCATAAAATTATACTGCTCCGCGGTTGAGTATCTTACCGACATCTCCACTAGCTCCAGCCATGATTTGGTGAACTCATAGTGTGCTATTGACACAAAATTGAGGATTAATCGTAAATATTTTATTTAAATTATATATAATATATAGTATATTATATATATATATATATATATATATATATATATATATATATATAATAGTCAAATTCCCAATAGATATAAGCAGGAAACGAGAATAAAATATATTAATAAAATGAAAGTTACCGGCTCCATACACTACTACAGTTGCAATGTTTGAATTTTACTATAGTTTAATTGTTTTAAATAAACAAATAGACAGAAGCTAGCTTAATTAAATAAATTTAACAAAAGAAAGAAGTATATGCTTGGCATTCAATTTAAAGAGATCTGCAATTCAATAAATCTATCAATCAATTAATAAGAATCTAACGTCCGGGGTAGCTCACCATAAGGCAATGTCAGGGACGTCAATTGGTGATACTTCTAAGAAAAGATTTAACAAAATAACAACATGAGGAAAACTCATTGTAGAATTTGCAAAAGATTCTTCTACCTTCTTATTCACTTATTTTTCAACAGTATTTGCAAATGCTATATCTCCACTTAAATCATTTTTGTTTTCCTCCTTTTAAAGAAAAGCTTTGAGATTTGTAGTAGGCATGGCAGTATTTTTCACTTTTTAGAGAGAGAAAGCGAGAGAGAAAGATAGAAAGGCACACTTACATACATACTGACAGACAGAGAGAGAGAAAGAGAGAAAGAGAGAGCGAGAGGAAGTGAGACAGATACAGAGATAGAGACAGGGCGAGAGGGATAAGAAGAAAAGTGACACATTGTATGATAAGTGCTGGGAAGTATAATTTGTTAGCGGTGCCCGGTGCTTGAACTCAGGCCTCTTTATTGAACTCCACAAGAAATGAGGTCAGAAAACTCAAAAAACCTAAATTCCGCCACTTCAACAAACCTTCACCTCTCTGGTTAATCTATTCTTCACGCTCTCTTTTTCTTCATGATTTCTTAGCGCTGTAAAGATTCACAACGTGCACATGGCAGTGGGATCTTGAAATATCCCCTTGAAAATGCAGAAAAATATTCCTAGAGACTCAAAGCAATGTACATGTAGGTTATGTAACACGTTGGATAATTAATTTATTTAGTTGTTTCATTTGTTGTCAGAAAATCGAAAGACTTTAATACATAAAACTTTCCGATGTGCAATATTGCCAATACAGTATTTCGGATGTTTTGTCAAAGTTCGAAAAAATATATTGGAAATATTGTACAAAATTAACTTTAAAAGCCACCTTACCAAACTTGCTCAAATGCGAATTTATACAGAGAATAATATTGAAGGTCCATGGCATATAACGCCTCCACTCTGCTCTGTCTTCCGCTTTCCTCTTCATTTCCGTATTTGAGTGGGTCTTTAAAGCATCTTAACTGTCTTAACTGTCTTCCGTTTTCCTATTCATGTCAACATACGAGTGGAATTTAAATCACCTCTAATATTCCAGTTGATACACTATCGTTCTTGGTGGATTTTGCTTTTGACAAGGTGTGCCCCTATGCCTTCTCAGCTTCGACTAACATATACTGGGCAAGGGCGTCATTCCCTGAGTAAACTATCATACTCTGAAAATAATTCAATTTCCATACCGTGTAACCTGAAGTTTTTAATTATTAGAACCGTTAGAAATACAAAATTAACGAAATAATAAAAAGAAAAGTTAAATGAATTAGATTAACCTTTATTTAATGTCGAGAATCATGACATCACGAGAGCATTCTACTATCATCTTAGAATTAGGCCAAAGTAGAAGAATATTTATATAGATTAGCTTATTACTCCAAAATTACATGTAGTTTAGTCCAGTTTAAATAAATAGCCTATTTTAAATAGATTAACCCTAAGTGATTACTGACTTTTAGAAAGTAATTAGGTCGAATATCGATTGATAACAGGTGAACAAGTAGGGAATTTTCAAGCTAATATATCGTTCGTATTCTCTACCTTTTCAGTACTATTCTTTATATCTGATCCTAACCCTAACCCCAACCCTAACCCTAACCCTAACCCAATGCACACACTCGTATCAGCGGTATTCATTTAGACACCTGTTAAGGCCAAAGGCTAAGACCAAGTTTAACGTGAGTTTTCTACTCGAATTGCATGTCAGTGACGGCGAATACTGAATTTTAACCATGCATCTACTGATCTGCATTCTAAAAACTTGACAACAAGCCACCGGCTCAGTCCTGATAAGCATTAGAAATTTTTAATCATACAGTATATTATTAAAACTTGCAGCTTGGAACAAATTAAAATTATTTAACAGAATTAAATTTAAAATTAGAAACATATGCTTTCGTTCTCTGAAACTCTAAATGATTCGATCACTCGTTTTAAAGAAAGGAGACCTTTATTTGTGGTAGAACTCAATGTATGGTTCGTGATGCTAGATTATTCCCTATTTCATAATGTAAGAGTTATATTGGTTTGAGTCCGGAGATGTGATGTTTCGAATGCTACCACGTAGTTCTGTGCAAGACAAAGTCATTCTGCCGAAAGGATCAAGATCTTAACGTCTAGGACAGAAGGGCGGCCCTGCGGGAACCTTGAAGTAGTGAAGCACAGCCGAGGCACAGCTTTCCTCAGCCCTGTAGCCCATGTATGAGACACAGGTGGTGTCCGTGCTACAGGATGTCTGCGAGAAATAGAGGTCACAGTGACACGTATTGATCAGTTACAAAAATACATGCGCATAGCTATTTAATTTAATAATTATATAATTAGTTTATTTTAACTATATCATTAATTTGTATTTATCTATACCTCTACGGAATAGATAAATACAAAATTAGACATTTCACTTCAGGATTCCAAGCAATAAATTAAGCAGCAAATGACGGACCACAGATTCACAATTGTTCCAAATTAATTCCTACAGTGACAATTGAATTACGGAGGAACTTTTTGACTTGATAAATTGACCGAAGGTATTTTAGGAGCTTAAATGGAGATAATGAGTAGCAACGTATTCATTGAACTTGATATTTCTAAAATGTTAGAGAGCAAGATATACTCACTGGTACATCAGGCACAACATCCACAGGTTGACAGTTCGATGTGACAGCGAAACAGTCGTCGGTACCGAGTAGTGAATCTTTCATGAAATCAATGGAGCGATGGTGCATGCAAACTGATTCTGTAAAACAGTGAAATTAAAAATCAGGCTTACTAATTAGAGAGAGAGAGAGAGAGAGAGAGAGAGAGAGAGAGAGAGAGAGAGCGAGAGAACTAAGTTTATTTCAATACACTCAAAATGTACAGTGAATACACAAACAAGGCCTTCAAGGAGGTCAGACGTAACCTATCTAGTTGATCACCCTTCAGTCATACAAATTGAAAAATAACTAGAAATAAATATCTCTATATATAATGACTATACTATCTCTATTCATAAAATTTGAGACAATAGCCTGCCTGGAGAAATAGATATTACATTCGTACCATGACATCCTTATCTGGAGCATTTGTTAAATTCTCTATTGTATGCCATTGTCAGTGTTCGCTAAACTAAAAAGATCAAAATCGAATAAAAACGAGTTAACTAGGCACTCTACTGTCGCACTGAAATAGCCTAATATTCTTCTATAATAACAACAACAGAATTAGAGTGCTACTGTCGTACATGACAACATTGAGCACTATGATACCAAATCCAATCCGATAAGCAGTGTGCTGAGTCCAACGGTGCAAGCCAAATTCCGGAAGTTTAGTCCGAGGAAGGGTACTAGTGGAATGGAGGTTTACGTGTTGGTCTTAGTTCCTGTGCAATGGTTTTTACAGGATACAAAAGTGATAGAAACAAATACACTGTTAAAAATAAAATAAATATAACATAAATAGAAATATAATAATAATATAAATATAATTTAACGAAATAATAATCAAAATAAATAATAATATAAATATAAATAATATTGCTATAACAACTCACCGCAAACCGGTCCCACAGCAAAGGCGGACCCGTCGAAGAGTCCTAGAGGAGTTAGTCTAAACTCGTATCCTGTGGGAAAGAAATCCTGATGTCCCAGCATCCTGCTGGTGCCCAGGATGTTCTTATCAGTGTGGATGATATCCACGAAACGAGCGGCCGTGGGATTAAGTCCAATCTTAACATCCGGTGAGGATTCGAATGATGGTCCGGCTGGATCTAAACCTATAAGCACATATATATATATATATATATATATGTATATATATATACATATATATATACATATATATATATGTGTATATATATATATACATGTATATATATATATATGTATATATATATGTATATATGCATATATATATATATATATGTATATATATATACGCATATATATATATTTGTATATATATATATGTATATATACAATTATATATATATATATATATATGCATATATATATATATTTATATATATATATTATATATAAAATTATATATATATATATATATATATATATATATATATATATATATATATATATACATGTATAAAGTAAACACGCATTATAGTGAAATGATCAACTATATCGATATCTATTACTTTTTAGCGCCACATGCTTAATCCGTTTTGGCAATTTAATCCATTTTCCGTATAATCAGTCCAGTGAATATCCGAGATTTTACTCTCAGATCAGCGCGGCTGGGATTCGATCCCACGATGGTTCAATTCACCTTAGGATCTGTAATTTAAAAGTTCATGACGTTATCCATTGCGCTATTGAGACATTATATATATATATATATATATATATATATATATATATATATTGGAGTTTATTGTAGCCGTTTTGAGAAATTGAGCAAAAATAAAATGAAAATTAAAGGATAAAATATACATGACTTAATAGAACATGCTTCCAAAATGCGGGATAACTGATTACAATACAAAGTGAGGAGTAAAGGTCTTAAGCAAAGCTTTCATAAAAGCAAATTGATTGATTGATTGATTGAGTGTACCAGTAATTCTTCCAATCTTGAGACCGCTGGGCATGCTCATTCCAGTGTGACCACACACGTGGGACCCCAGACTGTGCCCCACACACCAGAACCTCGACGAGTTGGTGCCCGCCTGCAGTAGAAGCTTTTGAATGAGCTGAGCGTTGTTGTAGCCCACTGTGCGGGTGTTGGAGGCTGCCTGAGGGTAGATTAGCCTCAGAGCTCCCTGACCCCAGTCCACGGTGATCACCTGAATGTCCTCCTGTCGTCACAACATCAGTGGTTATTTTGGTTATTTTGTGGTTATTAAGTAATTATTCTGTGGTAGGATCTCTAGAAATCTTCGGACACCTAATATTGAGGTATATTACGAGCCCTGAATAATGGAAAAATAAAGAATAATAAATTTTTTTTGAGATATCAATTGTTTTTAAAATAAGAGTGTCCATGATGCCACATTCCATGACACTCGTTCACTGTAACCACTGGTAGTGCTAGAACCAGTGGCGATGTCGGTCAGTTATTCGACCGCGGATCAGTATGTTCAAATTCTGGGCTCGCTCGTCGCTGACATCTCTTTCGAGTGAGGAAACTGACGTTAACCTTAGCTTTTTTAGTAGTACTTAGATATCCGTCTGCGGATCAGTAAATCGGAGGTTAAATCCTGGGCTGTCCCTTCACTGATATGGCTTTCGAGTGAAGAAACTACGCTTAATATCGGCCTTAAGCTGTTAAGCTTTTCAAGATGACAACAATAACATATGTAATGAAACTTTAGAGACTTAACTTATTCTTGAAAGTTAAACTTATTCAGTCGCATATTTGCTCTACCGTCCAAGGAAGGCATTTTACTGTCAACATCGCCGTCAGGTTAATCATTGAATATAGAAGAAGATTTGTTACAAAGTCCAAAGATATGAAGATATGTTTCATGGATATGGTATGAGAGGTTTTCTAAATATTATATTTTTAGATTTAATTACTTTTATAATTTGCTCTAAGCAATTAAAATCAAGCGGTGCATAAAATCACATTTTATCTGCAATATTTAATTTACTGAGCATCTAAATAAAAATTTAACTTTCTACTGTTACATTGATTTATATATTTCGAAAGGTGACACATGTGATTAATAGTACTAGAATAATTGGCTTATAATCAGCAAATAATCGACTTACTCTTTTAAGAAAAGCATCTTTGAGATCGTGCATCCATTTGAACTCCGTATCGGCCAGGTATCCGTGAGTGATGAGCACAGTCCTACGATCTCCCCGGAATACGGACCTGAGAACAGAGAATTTGTCACCTACTCTATGAACTCTGTTACTTTATGAATATTAATTTATTTATGAAGTCTCTTCAGATAGAGAAAGAGTGTTGAAAAACTATTTTAGTTTAAATTCAAACTTCAGTAATTAAGATTTTTTCTATTATTATATTTAACTTTAGAAAGAGAGAAATTTACTTAGACAACAACTATTCGACTTCCTAAAACTTATATAAGCTGCGATGCCAACTCGCAGCTAAAATGTTTTCCGTTCTATCTATTACCCACTATATACTCTTTGTTACTTTACGAATACTAATTTATTTATGAAGTCTATTCAGGCAGAGAAATATGTTGTAATAATCTCCGACAAATTTCGATAGCGATGTCATGGCCGGTGTCCGGTCTTCGAGACCGTTTTACAGGTGCCTGGCAGGTTATTATTAATCCTTTCCATGGTAGAGAAATATGCTGATAAAACTAATTTATTTTAAATTATGACTTCAGTAATTAAGATTTTTTAAAATTATTATATAAAATTAAAATTAAAAGAAAATTAAAAATTAAATTAACTTTAGAAAGAAATATACTTACGATGAACTTCTCGATTTCCTAAAACTTACATGCTCAGGGTTACAATTCACCACTATAATATTTCCATTCTACATGCCAACGTTTCAATTAGTAGACGAATATAAATATAAGAATTATTAGTCAGTCTTTTTGACGATTTTTAAGCGCATATAGTGATATACATATCAAACGATCTGATGATATGTTACATGGCTAAACACTTGATTACTTGTAAACCTGCCGACTTGCAAATACTTTGTTAACTTGTAAACCTTTTAACTTGTAATATACTTGTGAAATGTCAAATCTCGACTGTAAAAATAGACAGAAAGTGTGCATGTACATTGTACAGTGTATGTTCGTATAGGTAAATACTCGTATCAATTGTTAAACTTAATGTGTAAGGATGTGCAAGCAGCTTATTTAAGCATTTTGACATTCGTACCTCTTGTCGTTATAAAAAATTGAAATTATTCTAAAAAGCAACGTGTCAATTAATTTAGTAAAGGCAGACTCACGGCGCATTAGAATCCTTTGACAGACTTTGGCCTATGGACGGGTTTTGTCGCGTGTACATGAGATACTTGACTGCGAAGTCTCCCACACAGTCCGGCAGTGGAAGATTCTGGAACGGCGGGTCATCCGTGAAGCATTTAGCTCCAGGACAGCACACTTGCCTGCCACTAGTGAGAAATTAAAATAGGATAAATAATTAAATACATTAATTAAATAATGAAACATATGACAAATTTAATACAATGATGGTGCATTGAAATATAAAAAGTTATCAATTTATATAAAATATAATGAAAATTTAAAAGTCCTGCTCAATTTTAATTATATAGAACTTTTATTTTCTAATTCAGCGAAGAACCCTTTAGATCTAATGCTAGTGCATAAATTTAACGTATATATTGATGAGAATTTGTCGCTTACAAGGAATACCAAAGGCTGTTTTTTGCAATAAAATACTGAGTATAATACCTACAGCCTATCATATTTTTAAATGCGGCCGTAGAATTTTAAATTGAAGGAAAGAGTATAGAAGAGGCAAAATGACATTAGGAATGACTAAGATCCATTCATATATGGACATATATGGAAAGCGGAAGACTGAAAAGAGTGGAAGCGTTATATGCCGTGGACATGCCAATAGGCAGAGCACTAAGAGAAAGTGAATCCTTATATTCTATGGAAGGCTTATTTACAGAATAATTAATGAAGTTTCGTATAAATGTACATTTAGGTATTTATACAATATTATTAGAAATGAATTTTTTGTAGGTAAGAAGTAATATTATGAATATAGTTGTACTGTTATAAAAGTAATAGTACTATAATACATGTAGTACTGATATAAATATCATAGTACCAGTAGATTAACTGACAGATAGGAGCTTCTTCTTTAAATACAAAAATCCTTTCTACATGCTTTTATGTAATATGGTAGGCATTGACTTACTATGCGATTGAGACAGCTATAACCGTTCCGAGCAGTATTCTACAAGTCAACATCGTTTCTTCTTTCTTTCTTTTACAGGTGGTTACCGACGAATCAAAGCTACGCAGCCCTCAGCAACACTTCTGTGATAGCCTGTGTGAAGAAGAACTGAGTGAGGTGACCGTACTCTGCTCAAATGCGTCTGACTGATGTTCTTATAACAATTACTAGGCTTTTTATTAGGATATATTGCACGTCATTTTTTAAGTGACGTAAAATACATGTATATAAGGAGCTTGAGATGCATATTTAACCCCCTCTATCGTGCAGTTTAAAAATTACTTTTCTCAAGATCCACATTTATTTTTCTTCATCTTGAATTCCAATGATTTTAACTAATGCTGAACACATAAATCATTAGACTTTACTATCAGACATATTTATATATTTTGCAATTTGTCCATCAGTGAAGTCTCTTAAGTGCAAACAATTCGTAATGCTATGGTGTTATATGTGATATAAACACCTTCATTAGGGTCTCTCCAAAGCGTTTGAGGTTGCTGGAACATTATACTTTTTATGGACAGTAAAATGAAGACCTCTAAGTAAAATCTAAATTTAACACCGCAAGAAACTTTGTTGTATACGATAGGTAGAAGGTGTGAAGCCGTGAAAACATTTATCAAGCCTCGGTATTTCATTTCTTCTAGTTTGGACTAAAGGTACACACTTCATTTGTTTGGCTGTCAACATTTACTTGAATCTAAGAAAACCTTGCAGACAAGAAGCGAAGGCCAATATTCGAGTGATTTTATGTCCAAACTCTACTAACACTGAGAACATGCATAGCCATCATGTATGTGCATGCAAACGTATGTACTTGATTATATGTATATATGTAGACATTGCGTCTATTCTTTGAGTTGATATATATATATATATATATATATATATATATATATATATATATATATATATGAGTTGCTTTTTTCCAATTTAATCTGCGTATTGTTTAAGTTTATATTTCTTAATGTAGGCCTTATGCATGCATGATGGGTGGTAAACTTGATAGGTTTTTATAACCTCTTTGACGGCCTAGTGTGTTCTACTGCAAATTTGAGTGTTTTTTGAAATAACAATTATTCTCTCTCTCTCTCTCTCTCTCTCTCTCTCTCTCTCTCTGGACAGAAAACAAATGTCCGGATATATCACATTCTGGATCTACGAAAGGGGAAGCTTTTACGCACCCCCTAAATAATCTCTGCTTACGCCACAGACTATATGTGCAAAATTAGTGCTCTCTTTGGATGCCCAATTATCGGGATGGTTAAATGAAAAACGTACTAATAGAATGATATGATGAAATTCTTTGGTCTCGTGATTTGATAGTGAAATATTTTATGTAGCCTCTGGAGCACATGGGACGTGATTTTTTAATTGCTTCGAATCACATGTGATATCTGCTCCAAGTCCTAGTGGTGGAGAGGCTTGTCATCGCACAAAGATAGCGAGCAAACGAACATAAAAAAGCTGCTTCTCAATATTAATATTAATCTACAAAGTTACATAATAAATAATAACGCATTCGTATTTATTCGCTCTTGAATTTCGTGAAAATACAATATCTATCTCCATCTACAATGTTTAATTATTATTAATAATATATTCGCCATTTTCGACTACAGCTCACACAACGTAGAAGTCTCATAGAGTTAACATGTATAAGTGACAGTAATATAGCGTGATAGCAAAAAATGTGAATGACCTTTATATCCGCGAATTAGCAGTGCCATCACAAAATCACCAGCTGACGATTCATACGATATCGATGCGGATACGCGATTTAATTGATTTCATTTATTAAATTTGTTCCATTGTTGGACATCCACTCTTTAATTTGGTACAAACGTCATGCAATTGGAAGATAATACTGAGGAAATTGCGTACACAGGTTTCCCGTGGTATCGATGACAAGATTAATATTATAGAAATATCTTTTAAATAAAAGTAACCCAGATTATGGCACGAATGAAATATATGTCGTAGATTAGTTCATGCAATATTCAGTAAAAGCGGAGGTAACAAGAGTTTTTTAAACACATTTTGATTCCCGCATCTGACAGAGTAGATCTCCAGGCATTTGACGGATTTTAGAAACAAGTTCTGTTTCACCATGACATGTTTCACATGACATGTTTCACGTAAGATCTATGTTTCACTATTAAACGGTTCTCTTGCTAAGTAACTTATTTGACAAATTGTAAATTTGACTGTATTAGTAAATCTAAAAGCCGGTAGAACATAGAGAGCTAGTGCTTGTCATAAGCATGTCAAAACACGATGTCAAAGGGTAAAACGGCGAACTAGACAAATTTATTTAGCCTAAGCGTTAATCCAGATAGTTGCTTCACTTGTAAGACAGCTTAGTGTAGACAGGCCACCCGGTAGGCGGGTTAGAGGGCACTCTTCAACGATATGCTTCATGCTTTGAGATTGGCCGCAGTCACAAAGTGGTGAGTCACAAATACCCCAGCGAAACTCACTTTCTCTGCATCTACCATGACCCGTACGGAAACGATTTAAATGGCACCAACTTCCTCTGCAGAGGTTCATTCCTGGTAGCGCTTGAGACGGATCTTGAACCAAACTAGACAAAGATATTAATGTATTCTTTCAACTTAAAATCATAAATCAATATTGTAGAATGCTAGTTTACATCGGTCAATAAAGAAAGCGAGAGAGAAAGAGAGAGAGAGAGAGAGAGAGAGAGAGAGAGAGTGCGTGTGAGAGAGAGAGAGAGAGATAGATAGACTTATGGAAAGAGAAACGGACCGACAGCGAATGAGATAAAAGTGATGGTTGGATGGAAAAAGACTAAATCTTTATGAATATCTTACTCGAGTGCTCGAGGTTATAATTCTTTTAGAGACGTGCATATGGTCAAATGAGGTATCTTGTGTTTATGTAATAGCAATTTCTTGATTTCAAAAGTCACGTGACACCTATCAGCGTCTAACTGACGCTACTGCAACTTAGGATAGTTTAAAATATGTCCTTCGATAACTGCACGTGTTTCTTAGTTGAGATACCGAAGTTCAATTAATTGAAAAGTTAATAAATTAACTATATTAAGACTAGAGTTACTTTAAATTGTGGATATACTGCCTCGTCCACACTAAGGTTCTAGCAATCTTTATCTTCATGAATTACTTGAAACCTTATGTTAGTCCTTCCTCTTACTGAAAACCTCTTTTTTACTTGAGTAATATAACATTACATTTCAGTTTCATATCTCCAATCTTCTGCTATCGTGAGTACTGAACATTGAAAGCTCTTTACCTGTTCAGACTTTATGCCATATTTTCCTACACTGAATCTCTTCCTCGTCTAGGCAATCTCATCCCCTACGTCATCTTGTTATAAATCTTCAAACTATTACTCTACTTTATTGCAGGAATGTTTAAATCCTTCCTATCTGTGTTTTGAACTAAATATTTTAATCATATGAACCTATTCATAAATTCAGTGATAAAAGTGGCAATTGAGAGCTAAGTGAAAGGTAAGAATTTGTCAGGCCTCCCGATGACGTATTTGCTGGTCTCCTAGTATCTAATATGGGCTACTAGCAGGGAAACGTACCTCAGAAGAAACGAGAGCTATGGGAATGCAGTTCGCCTACGTTTCCCCCATTTAACCATTGCAATCGCTAATAAGTTAAGCATTTTTTCTAAATGCATTTGGTCACTGAATAACATTCTGTTGTAATATTTAAATCGTAATATTGCGCATACTTGCATATAGTAGTAATATACCTAAAGAGGAATAGTAAAAATGTACTAAAATTACAAGTCGGTAATTTAAATTGCAGTGTAATAAGATATTATAAGTAATTTGTTATTTTTCATTAATACAGAAGTTTATTCCTGTTCTTTTCTTGAAAATCTCATTTTTATTGAAACTAGAATAACCATTCTTAATTTAAAGAAGAATTAATACATGCATTAAGAAGAGCCTAGGTCTATTTCTCTATGGTTAATCTGGTTAATTTATAAATGCTAGAATCAACTGACTATGACACCAAAGATCGTATTCTTTCCAAATGAAGTCACGCGACTTACTAGTTTACTGTTCACTGAGCAGTGAACGAAAGACTCTTATTCTGATATGTTATTTGGTACACTATTGGGATAAATTGCAAATATAATGATGTTCAATAATATATCCATATTGGAATGGTTTCTAATTAATTTACTCAGGTAAAGGATCATAATGGTCATACATACTGTTTTTCTCAGGCTACAGGCTACATAGGGTAAGGATAAGGCATAGCCTTTTGTGAAATGATTAACTTGATGATATACCCAGTGTATTTTACCGTTACAATGTCTGAATTGTCTAAAATTGCAGATATATATATATATATATATATATATATATATATATATATATATATATATATATCTGATTAATATATATTAATATATATATTAATTAACAAAATCAGCTAGAACGAGAGAGAAACAACGTCACGTGACAATGATGACTAAAGTCCTAAGTAGATGCCATCGAACAAAATCCTGAGAAATTCTGACAACGACGATGATGATGACGAATATGCTGATGATGATGATGATGTAGTAGAGAGAGGCCTAAGCTCAATGTAGTAACAAGACAATTCTTGAATTATTGTCCTCCGAAATTATTCATTGCAAAGAAAAAGAACTTGACAATAAAATCAAAGATTTTCTTAAATATCATAGAGTAATTTATTTCTGTAGGGTCTTTTGTAACCTTTCTAGATCCATCCATATTCTTTGCTGCATCTTCTGAAGCCTTTTCTTTTGAGCTTTCTGCTGACTTTTCTGCTGCCTTTTCTGCTGTTTTTTCTGACGTCTTCTGCGGTTTCTCAGCTGCCTTATCTGATCCTCTCTCTGAGGCTTTGTCTACTACCTTTACTGTTTCCTTTTCCGATGCCTTTACTGATGCCTTTTCAGTTGTTTTATCTGCTGCCTTCTCTGATGCCTTAGCTGACGCTTTCTCGGTGATTTTATCGGTTGCCTTCGTAGCTTCATTTACTGCTTCTTTCTCCGCTGATTTCACGCCTGCCTTCTCTGCGGAATTCACGGTCTTCGCTCTCTCCTCAGCATTACAGGATTCTGATACCTCGCCGTTCTTAGCTCTGCAGGTGCCCTGTGACGTATCATTGGCTGATGTCATCACTGCCACGCATAGCAGGATTGTTAGAGCAAGAACTGAGTACTTAGACATCTCCGAGTGTTCCTGAGCACAATAAAAACTATCAAACGTCGTATAGGTATTTGTAAATTCTAAAATTTTTATAATTGCTCTCGATCTCTTTCTGTCTATCAGTTGCCTGTATATCTCATTCTTTTTTATCTCTCATTCTTTCTCTCTCTCTCCGTCTCTCTCTATCTCTCTCTGTCTCTCTCTCTCTCTGTGTCTCTCTTTTTCTATCTCTCTCTCTGTCTCTCTGTCTCTCTATCTCTCTCTTTCTCTCTCTCTCTCTGTCTCTCTCTCATTGTATCGCGGTAAAGCAGGTCCATGACATACAACGCTTTCATTCAATTCAACGCTTAGCTTTCCTTTTCATCTCTATATAAATGCGTTAAGGAGCCATCTAACATATTTTGCCCAAGTCTACCTCTACCCTATTTCAATTGCAAACAAAAATAATTCACTGACCATATTGTAAATAGAGTAAATAACTGACGATAACTGATGTACTTGTGTATTTATAACACATTAATGATTATTAATATTGAATATACTAAATTTGATTTAATAAAGTAATTATGGAATCAAATAAATCAATTTTTGTTCTAACCCTCTATTTCGACGTTGTAAATTTTTTATTGCTATTTATTAGTAATTATAACTTACAAAAGTCTACAAAAGCTTTGGTTATATTGTAGTAGCACAGATCTACATGTATATTGGGTTCACTTTTCTTGCTAGGATTTTAGATTCTAATTAAGGATCTATTTACTAATTGACTTAATTTTCCCTTTCGTAGAAATAACAGCTGTAATTTATTAATTTAAAAGATAATGTGATGATATTTTATTTACTTGTTGTTATTGGTATATAGACAATATACAATGTAATATAACTATAATTTCAAGCAATTCAATCCTGTAAGTGTGATAAACTCCGTGCAGCTCTCAACCTTTGGAGCAATAGATAGAGTATTTTAGTTTAATTATTTAATAATTAAAATAATAAAACCTTCTTTAGTTTTGTAAAAACAGGTTGAAGCATTAAGCATGGAAGGTTATTCTTAATAACTTAGAACCAGTTGACATCTCAGTTACAAAAGGTTAAGAGTACTAATAACGCTGGCGTGAAGGAGGTAATATGAGACATAACTCAAGTAAGAAGTTGCTCCTTGAACCTGCTGTCTGAATTGAATTGAATCACGTTTATTTCACTTCGATAAGATCGTACACCAGAAATACATGGAGATAAAGTGAAAAAGGACACAGAGGCCACGAAGGCACTAACATGAAGAACATTTGAGCAAGAGAATGCGTCTATAATAATAAATAAGCAAGACTCGCTAATTTTACCTTAGCAACAACAGGGACAAAATATAAATGGCTTACTTACTTTGGATTAGGTGATGAAATACTCGAATTGATTATGTGTTAGGAAGATTCCAGTCGATTATATTTACCAGGAGACTATTACAATGTTAATACAAACATTTAACGTCTTCTACACGATAAAACTATTTCTGACGTGCATACACATTCAAGTAACTAGCCGTGATTTGAAATTTCTGGCAAAGTGTAATACTCGAATGTCGCAGTGAGATGGAAATATTTTCACGGTGGTAGTTTTCACAATGCTGATCTGTTAATTCGTTGTCGAGAGACAAATGACCATGTGTGACCATACACTATTTCCTTCAGCCTAATTGTTCTCTATCTTTTATATACAAATCTTTCTCTACGTGTAGCTCGGGTATTGGATGAGGTAAATATAAATAAAATCTGATTATATAGATCATCCGAAATCAATATAGAGGCTGCAGGGGGCTGGACAGAATCCCAATAGTTAAACTTTGACCAATTACAGATAATGCATAATTGTGACAATTTATAAGTTTGCATTATTGGCTTTTCTTTAGTAATTGTAGAATTATTTACCGTTTTAAACTTATTAAACTATATTAACTATGCTCTTGGAAACGTTCTCACTTATGCTCAGAATTTATCATATCTGTGTCCGTGATACTGAAGCCCACAAGGTGAGCGCTTCGATTTTTTAAAGTTGGATTTAGAGATGTAACTGAATGTAAGTTAGAATGCTGTTTAACTTTGGCTCTTGAAAACTGCAAATATCCTCATTTAATATATTTCCAACTAACCAACCATATAGGTTCTATTTCCTTCACTGGTTTAAAGTAGATCACACCATCATATACAACGTATCATCATTGACCTTACAAGAAACGACTGCAACGATTAGCAAAATAGATTAAAAAAATGACAGAACCGAGTATCCTCTACCTATGTTTAATTGCAAAGTCTCATTCAAAGTTAAATATTCCTAAATTTGGCAAGATCTTAGTTCTACAACTTCATGCCTCACCACTGACACATTCAATGCTTCTAATTTACTGAGTTTATTTTTTTAACCCCTTTAATTTGAAACATGATGCTGGTAGTTCATTTGTCATCAAAACAATTCAGCTGAATCATAACTTTTATTAAATGGATGAGATGGATCGCATGGCGGCAACAGATGTTCTATTGGACAATTAATATTAGGTTGGATAAATATTAATATTTATATTCCTGAGTAATAACAACTTCTACGCATAGACTTCAATTCACCGCATGGTTTCAGCTTATTAAAAAGAAATATTTAATCAAAAATGTCATCAAATCATGAAAACGAAATAAAAATTTAAAGCATGCTATATTGAAAGTAAACTTTGGCTAAATTTTCTGTTGTTTAAATACATTTCTCGTCTCATAATTAGTAAGATTTTAAGACACGCAGTATTCGTTTGGTCTAGCCTCCTGGGGCCCAAACACCGCAGAGATTCAGTAAGACTTTTACGTCCAGTTCTTCGCCACAAGGCAATGTCCAGGACGTATCAAGCACACTCTGCACCAACAGATGCCAAAGCACCACACGATGACAACTCTAAAAACACCACACGATGACAACTCTCTCTCTCTCTCTCTTAGTGCACTGCTTACTGGCAGGTCCATGGTATATTAAGCTTAAACTCTTCTCTGTCTTCCGATTTCCTCATCATGTCCACATATGCGTGGATCTTTAAATCATATAACATACCTAAGCTCGGCCCGCCTCTGCCTCTTCTTCCTTCCATTCTACTTCCTATGACCTCTTTTAATGGACCTTCCCCCTTGGAATGTGTCCTATCCATCTCTTCTTCCTATTTCTTAATACATTTAATTCTTAATACAATAAGATGACAACATAGTACACAAAGTCGGAAGAGAAAGCAAGCTCAAAACAGTGCAAGTCCTAGATCCAAGGCAACGGTATCGGAATATTGACATACGGCAGAGAGAGCAAAGCTTTTAGCTCTCGTATTAAGTACTAATACAGTTAAAAGATCTAAGATTACTAGCACCGGCTAACCTTGACGAGTTCTATTGACTGACCATCAATCGATGTCCATGAAACATCAAACGTGTTAGCGTTCTTGGGGTGTTCGGGATTTGACCCCGTACCTTTTCATTGATTCGTACCATTTATATACTAAGTTGTACTCAGGTAAGAGATATCCATAGTGACATATTTCATATTTACCACTTCACAAAGACACTACTGAGTCCGTACAGATTGACAATTCATAAATGTGATAAGAAATAAAAAGCTGGTAACGCTAATGCTAAAATCAGTTTCCTCACTCGAAAGCGATGTCAGTGACAAAAGCTGGATATGATATAATATGTACTATAAGGGGATGGTTTGCTAAAGGATGTAATAGACGGAAGAGGGCAAGGGAAAAGAGTTAGAGGAAGACAGAGACATGGAATGTTGGATTACTTGAAAACAAATTCATATGTACATGTAGCGATGAAAAGAAGGCTGAGGATAGAATTGGTTGGAAGAGTTTTATATGAACCTGCTGCTAGGCTGTGCACTAGAAGAAGAAAAATACACGTAACAAAATTCTATTCTGTTTCTGACTATACTGTCACCTTTCATTTTACTTTCTCTCGATATTGGTTCATTTAACTATTTGATTTTAGAATCTTTGAGTCTATTTGCCTTAGTTTTCTTGTGCTTTGTCATAGTTTTTGCTTAGTTCTATTCAATTTTGTATAGTTACATGTTCATGCTTCATACGAGTCGTAGTTGAATTGTGTACCTAGAGTTCTGGTGTGTTCTGTAGCATAGAAGAACATTAATTAACAATAACAATTAGCTAGTACATGGGGCTGTTTAACATTTACGCTGAGGCAATGATGGAGGAAACCATGGAAGACTTGGAAGAAGGAATAAAAGTAGGAGGGAATTTGTTACAAGATGTACGATTTGCAGATGACCAAAGAATGGTAGCGGGCAGCGAGATTGGAATGCAGAAGATAATGGATAGGCTGAATGATACGTCCCTAAGATATGGCATGAAGATTAATATAAAAAAGACCAAGGTTATGAGAGTGTCCAATAATAAAGGTGAGGTTAATATCACAATAAATGGTACGAAATTGGAAGAGGTCAGGAGTTTCAAATATTTGGGTCATACTATAACCCATGATGGGAAATATGAGACGGAAATATGCAGTAGGATTGCACAAGCAAAAACGGCATTAGGTAGTAGAAAAGAACTATTAACAAAAAGTCTAAAGAAAGACACAAAGATAAAGATAATGAAAATTTTGGTTTGGACCACGCTAGTGTATGGATGTGAAACATGGACCTTAAGGAAGGAAGATATTAAGAAACTAGAGGCATTGGAAATGTGGATATGGAAAAGAATGGAGAGGGTTAGCTGGACTCAAAAGGTTAAAAATGAGGAAGTCCTGGAGAGAGTTGGCACAGATAGACAGTTTATAAAGGTATTAGGAAATAGGAAGAAGAGTTGGATAGGACACTTTCTAAGGGAGGAAGGTCTATTAAAAGAGGTCATAGAAGGTAAAATGGAAGGAAAAAGAGGCAGGGGCAGGCCGAGATTAGACATGTTAGACGATTTAAAGACCCACTCATATGTGGAAATGAAGCGGTAGGCGGAAGACAGAGAAGAGTGGAGGCGTTATGTACCATGGACCTGCCAGAAGGCAGTGCACTAAGAAAGAGTACATGGGGGTGCTACTGACTGACTTACCTAAAATAAAAGAGATTTGAAGCTTTTGTGGTAACACTGGTCGTCTAGTTTATTTTGTGCTAGCTAAATACTGTATGTTCTTGTTAATTATGTGACGAGACAAAGAAGTAAAAGAAATTTGAATATAAAAACGATAAAATGTCGTTATATTCTGCAATAAAGCACGTTTAATAAATGCTGTGACGAGAACTAAACTAAAAATAATTTTAATTTAAAACACCAGGCGAACGTATAAATAGAATATATTTTAAAATAACTTCGACGATCATATTAATACAGCTGCTGATTTAACCAGGAGCAGGGACACAATAAATGTTAATAAAAGTGAACCATTAATATTAAATAAGCATTCAACGTTTAAATTTTATGACTTTGCTAATACATAGACTAAACATAAAATGTAGCCAATTATGACGAATCCTGTCAACATGATTCTCAGGCAATTCTTGCACTCACTGTAAATGCACAAAAATAATTAACAATGTATATGAAGGCCTGTCATCATTATTATATATGAGCGCATATATATATATATATATATATATATATATATATATATATATATATATATGTTTATATATATACACATATATATATGTATATATATATATATATATATATATATATATGTATATATATATAAGGTCCTAGATCATGTAGCAGTCAAGACGATGACGACGTCTGACCTCATGCCGGTAGAAGAGAGCGGATCAGTATGTAAGGGGTTCATTCCTGGGCTCTCCCGTCACTGACATCGCTTTCAAGTGAGGAAACTGTCGTTAACCTTAGCTTTATCAGCTTTACTGCTTAGGAAGAAGTGATATAGGCTTCATTATCTAGCATGTGTTAGATACAGGAAAGTATTTACAATAACTGATAGAATATATCCTATACTAACCTATCTCTACGCCGATGGATACACTTGGATCAAGACTAAGGACCGCTTAACCACCCAGAGAGGTTCCACCACCCAGTGCGTTGATGATCTGCTGAACTATGTTACGAAGAAGCTTAAGAACTGCAGCCAACAGATCACCGAGCGTGAAGTCACAGAGAAGTTTTTTAATGGCGTCTTGGACACCAGAGAGCAGACCACCGCTGCTATCCTGAGCCTCTACCACGACAGCGAGGCTCAAAGTCATCATCAGCGCTAGCACCAGGTAGCGAGACATGTCTTCTGCGTAACTGTGGTAAAATTATGACAAAAATAAATCTACAAAATAAAGAAATGTAAGAAAAGTTTATAAACTTTGTTCGGAATAGAGTGAGAGATTACATCAGAAAACTGTATATACACGAAATATGGTTTAAATATGTATACTGTCTAATGGAAATATACTGTTTCCAAATGTATTTTTACGAATCAGGTATGTACGGCAAATCAGATAAATTTCCACAAACAAATTAATATTTAAATAACAACATTTAGGAAACAATAATTTCCTGCACAATTCAACCTCAGTTTTACTGAGGTTAAATTGTGCAGGGAATTATTGTTCAATACCAAACCATGAAGTTTAGTGTCTAATTGAAGATAGGCTACAATGCTCTTACAGTTACGGAGTTTATTGTAAACTAAACTTTACATTTATTGTGAACAAAATCTTCTTAAATCTTCTCCGATATTAAGAGATTTCTCTAAGCCGATGCTCCTGACTGAAATCTTACAGATATTGAATGTGTTCCCTGAGCTCTTATATAAGCTTAAGTAAGTCACATGTGTAATCAAATTAGAATTTCTAAAATTAAACGTCACCAATGCTTCAATTCAACTAACAAGTGTTTAGTTAGAAAGACCTGGTCCGATTCATTCAATACTAACATACATGAAATGTTTTCCACATTTTGGTACAGCGTAATATGGCTGTTGTACTATTGTTTTATTTTAATAACATGAGTGCAGTTATTTTCAGCAATTTGTGAAGCATAAATCTTGTGATATCTATGGATGTAAGCGATATTGTATGATATAATTAGACCTCTCATCATCAACAATCAATATAAAACAATAAGCATCTGTTCCTGTGGATAGTCTTTCTGATGACTCTGTGATGACTTTCAAATTCCCTCGGACAGATATGCAGACCAAAGATGAAGGTCAAGCTTGATAATGAGTAGCATATAATTTAATATGCAAAATATTTACACTATTGTTATCAATGTAGCAATTCATTGTCATAATTGGCACTTAGGTAACAATATAAACCTTGTTTACATCTAAAACATCTAAATTGGCTGGTCTGAAGAAAGGAGTCCGCGTAATGGAAAATCGAATGAAATAATCATTAAATGCATTTATTGAAGCTCAAGAAATAAATGTAAAAGTACAGCATGTTCTGTAACATATCAAGGGCCTACTTTTGAGATGAATTAGGAATACATTTAATGAGATGAATGAGGAATAAATTTAATGAGATGAATGAGGAATAAATTTAATGAGATGAATGAGGAATAAATTTAATGAGATGAATGAGGAATAAATTTAATGAGATGAATGAGGAATAAATTTAATGAGATGAATGAGGAATAAATTTAATGAGATGAATGAGGAATAAATTTAATGAGGTGAATGAGGAATAAATTTAATCAGGTGAATGAGGAATAAATTTAATCAGGTGAATGAGGAATAAATTTAATCAGGTGAATGAGGAATAAATTTAATCAGGTGAATGAGGAATAAATTTAATCAGGTGAATGAGGAATAAATTCAGCAGAAATCTGTACTATAGACCTGATAACAAGAAGATATTTTTTCCACAATACTGATATATTAATGCCGAACTGTAAGTATTATCAAATCTTATTACAATATTCATTTTGTTTATGTGTCAGTACATCCCTGGTTTTTGTGCAGATGAAAAGTTAATACGATATAAACCTCTATAATATTCCAGAGCCTTTCCTTATTTACTCCAACCACTAAACTATAGACTAATCGTAAACATCACCTGCATACGTCGTAAGAGGCGACTAAGCAAGAACTGCAGAAGCAGATCTAAATCACTTCAGATGCCATATTTTCTTAAACTCTGGGCGACATTGAAAATGACAACAGAAAATGTAAGAAGAGTGAATGTAAGGGGAATACATTCTAGATCAGCACACTGGTGGTGACTCATGAACTGAGACTTCATTATAAGTCCCCCAGGGGTAATTAATTTTCAAAACAGAATGACACTTGTGGCGGATATACATTGTTTCAACTAATTTTAATACCATAGTGTACAATGAAGATTTAACGCCCAGTTTCTCACCCGAGGGTGATGTCAGGGACGTCTCTAGCTTAACATACAACTACAAAGAGTTCTAGATCATCAGTAAAATTTAGCTCAACAGTAGTAAGATACGGGTGGAGATATGATGCTTGGGGATCCTATAGCTAGAGTTGGTTGATTTTCTAGATTTAGGAATTTGAACCGTTTTTGGACTTTATTGCTCGCCGGCTTGATTTTTCTTAGCTGTGCTCGATGCTGTCACTTATGATTGTAGCACTTTAGTTGCTGTTGTTGTTGTTGTTGTTAAGAATACTCATACACATTTAGAACAGCTCTACTGGAGAATTATGGATATTTGCTGATAGAATTCTGCCATGTTATGGCGTAAACTTTGAACATTGGTTCACTAGGCAATCTACTGAGCTCTGCGTAAATAATTTCAATGTGCGCTTACGAAAATCAGTTAACTATGTTATGACTCAAACTAACGAAATAGTACGAGTACTAGATATTGATTCGCTTGATTTAGGCCTAATTTACTATAGAGTAGCTTGTTTACGTTAAGACCAAAGTGTATAATTTGCTCTAAGAGGGCCTTCAGAGATGATTCTTATTTCAAACAATACGTATTTCAATAATACGAATGACACTGAAGGCTATTTTATTCGTTTCAATACTTAAATTGTGATTATTGTACATGTACATATAATTTATACATATAATTTATTATATGTATAGTGAATGATACATGAAGAACTTCGCAAATTCTAAATATAGTTGATAATATTGAGGAAATATGAAATAGTTATATAAATAAAACAACTTGCCTTTCTTTAATTTGAATATTAAATATGTCATAGAATAATAATCTAATGATTGTTCCTTTATTAATAAACGTAACTTGGCCTCAATATGTTCCAAGTTACTCAGTCTATAAATTACCAAATCAAGTATTTCCTGACATTCTTAGCTCACAGAATTTTCATCATATCGTGACAGGATTTGCTCGGTGATAATCTTATATTCTGTCGATTGGAAATTGGAAGGTATATTTTATTTTTGAACAACGTTTACAGACCATAATAAATGCACTTAGCGAATGAGACCAAAAATCTTTGATGCGTAATGTCCATTGCAATTAGTAAAAAGGACGTTACCGCTAGGATGCAAATATTATGTGACTAGATCTTTAACTCGGTTTCTCTATCTTTCTTCAAAAGTAAACACGCATTATAGTGAAATGATCAACTGTGTTGATATCTATCACTTTTTATCACCACATGTTTATATCGTTAGGCAATTTGTTCCATTTTCCGTGTAACCAGTCCAGTGAATGTCCGAGATTTTACTCTCAGATCAGCGCGGCAGGGATTCGAACCCACGAGGGTTCAATTCACCTCAGGATCAGTCATGAAAATAAATTCAAAACATCTTCGCTTTAGGAACGAACGTTACATCTTTATTGTATTGTATTATCAGGTGGAAGTTTTTGTTTGTTTCATACGATATTCATGCATGATTTAATATATTAATTAGTATTTAAAACGTGGTAATGTACCTAGTACAAATTTATATCTTTAAACCCACTTATTTGTCGAGCCAAGCTTTTTAGCTTTTTCTTTTCTTTTGACGTCCCTGAAATCATCCCTGGACGAGGAAACGGACGATAAATCTTTATTATTATTATTATTATTATTATTATTAGGAAATCTTTTTAACAGATTAAATACCACACTCGACTTCTGAGCACTGACTGACCTCCAATTTGACCAAATGAAAATAAATGCAGAACATCTTTGCTTCTTAACCACAGGGGTCTCAACACATTGCATTGTGAACATTTCAGATCTGAATTCTTCCAATGGCTCAATAATGTCAGCCACGACAATACTGCTTACTTCTCCGCTGTCCAAGAGGATTCTGAATACTGATTTAAGATTGCCTAATTTAATTTCAACAGAGGTCACCAATAATTAATAATTCAGCACAATTTCGATTTAGTATTTGACTGAATATTCTGCCAATTTTATATCACGCATCGACCCAAGTGTTTTAAAATAATTTTTACAGGTATTTTTAGATCAGAAATGATGCGCTATCTCGCTCTTGGGTTGATCGCGGTGGTGCTCCTAGGCATGGTAACACAGACTGAGGCTCAGCTGGATTTGGGTGACGTCCTGAAAGCTCTGACCGGAAGTCTAACCAGCATACTGGATCTGAAGAACCTCCTCACTAAGCTTCTTCAGCTGATTGTTGATATACTTAACTTGGTCATCAACGCGCTGTCTCCGGGTGCTGGCTAGATGAACTCTTCTGTTTGGTTTCTCTGATTATCAGGTAGTTACTAGCATGATAACTTATATCTAGGGTTCTGCCAAGTGGCTGGTATAGAGTATATATTCCTTCTCACAGTTTTCTTGATGCGCTAATTTTCTGAGGAAGACCAATACCAAGAAATTGATTGCATTACAAGGGGTATTCCACTTTTTCGAACTACAATATATGTGAATGTGAAATATAAAGAAATCATGGTAATAAAGTTAATTGAACCAAGCTAGAATATTAAATTAAATCAGAAGAGAAAACTAAATTTAAAAAAATTCAAAACTAAGTGAGCTTGAATCCACGGACTTTAGTCTTTACTTAGATGCCTTAATTAATTTGTTCTTGTTATTGTTTTAACAGGGAAAGTATGACGACATCCATCTCTGCTGATGAGAATCATCTAAATAAATTTCGTATTACAAACAAGTGGAATAAGACATTCATGTCTAAATTAACTTGAAGTATAATATTTGGTCTACTTAATTGACATTTACTGTAATTTACTGACAAACGAGAGAATTATTAAAATTGATATCTTTGCAGTCTCGCTTCAGTTCTACGGGTGTAGATAGCATTTATTTTTTGTAAGTTTTATTTTGTTAGGTAGGTGGATTTTCACATATAACATTACGATATGAAGCCGAAATATTGAAAGTACATGCTATATGGCAGAATCAGGTAAATCTAGGGCACAAGCAACTTATGCCGATTCAAAAGTTGCAAGTAAAATATAATAATCGGCTAGGTAAGATTAGTAATGGTTAGTTAGATACATAAGTTTTTAAAATGTTGGAGGGAGAGAGACTGAACAAACTGGTGGAAATATATTTGGAGGAGTACAATTCAGGTGCTTGGCGAAACGACTTCACCAAACCTGTTGTGATACCAATTCCAAACAATTCATTGCTCAGGAATGTTCTGATTAAAGAACATCATCATCATCATCATCATCATCATCATCTTCCCATACATCCCAATTTAATTAGGGTCGGGATTCGAATGGACTTGATCTATTGGTTAATTTTTTGTAGCAATTTCTGGAGCCTAGGCGCTCATCAACCGAATGTCCTTTCTGACGTTGGTTTGGATCTAGATTTTATATCCTCTTCTACGACACATGCATATTTATGCGGTTGGTCTATTATTCAAACAACCCGGACACAACGCGGGGAAATGATTGTTCGGATTGAAGAACACTCAGTTTAAGTCCTCATGAGTAGAAGATCTTATTAAAGTTAATAACTAACAGCATTCAGTCGAAAGCAGGTACGAAACTAAGCAGCAAGATACAATTTGGTTTTATGAAATGATACGGCACAAGAAAAGAAATACGGGGGATACAGGAAATATGCGAATAAAATTTAGAATATGGGAATGAAGTCTTTATACATGTATATTTTGTGAATTTAGAGAAGGCATTTACTAGGATTGATTGGATAACTAAGCTGAATATAGGTAAATGAAAGATCCAACAAGAGTACTCATAAAAATGTGAAATGGGACTGAGACCAGGACCACGACAAAGATGTTGTATTTCGCCGATGTTGTTTAACATTTACGCGTAAGTAATGATGGAAGAGGCCATATAAGATATTGAAGAGAGCATAAAATAGGAGGTAATTTTTCACAAGATGTGAGATTTGCGGATGATCGAAGAATAGCAGCAGGATGTGAAAATGGACTACGGAAGATATTGAATTGTCTTAACGATATCGTTTTGAAATATGGAATGAAAGTTACAACCAAAAAGAAGAAAGTGATGAGAGTGACCAGGAAAGAAGTAAAGTCAATATCACAATAATAGTTCGACCTTGGACCAAGTAAGAAGTTTCAAATATTTCGTTCTCACCATCACAGATGATGGACAATAAGGGACCAAGTCTTCTAGTAGGATTGCACAAGCACACCAGGCCTTCGTTATTAGGAAAGAACTCTTTACAACAAGTCTAAATAAAACCCAAACAGATCAAGTTAGTGAAAACATTGGTATGGACCACGCTATTCTATTGGATGTTAAACGTGGACAATACGGAAGGAAGTTGTCAGGAAACTAGAAGCGTTGGAAAAGTGAATATGGAGAAGAGTATTATTCCCATTCTTATTGTGGGTGTAGTTGTTTCTAGTAACTTACTGATATTCTGGATGTAGTCGTATCTAGTAACTTTTTGATTTTCTGGGTATAGTTGTATCTAGTAACTTATTGATATTATGGGTGTAGTTTTATCTAGTAACGTTTTGATATTCTGGGTGTAATTTTCTCTAGTTAACTTATTGATATTCTGGGTGTAATTTTCTCTAGTAACTTATTGATATTCTTGGTGCAGCTTTATCTAGTAACTTATTAAAATTCTGGGTGTAGTTGTATCTAGAAACTTATTGATGTTATGGGAGTATCTGTATCTAGTAACTTATATCTAATATGGATGTAGCTGTATCTAGTAAACCATTGATATTCTGAATGTGGCTGTATCCTTTTAGATGTGTTGGGTGAAGCTGTGTTTAATAATCATACTGATCTGTTGAAAGCAGTTTCATCTATTAACTCTATTGAGATTGAATTTGTATCTTTGTCTAGCAATAGCGGTACTGTTGAAGTATCAAAACATAAGTTTTGATATTGATACGCATGTGTACAATTTTTATCAGTTCAGCTAATCAAGAATTAAGTATAAAGAACACAATGATTAATTTCAAACGTTTTTATTGCATAGTGAATAAACCAGTGTTAGACAATTTACTTTCATAGCAAACATGATTTGATATTTTGTTAAGCGAATAATATTTATTGGAATATTTCAAAAGTCTAGTAGTGTGTAATCGCTGAGGAGTTTAGAGCCATGAGAGAAAATCCTCAGATTCTACCGTTCATGCTTGTTCCCCTGCAATGTCCTAAACGATTCTTTCTACAAACATTAGAACAATACAGTATATTGTACGAGTTTTAATTAATTAGGTAAAATAAATTGAACATTTTATCAACAGCAGCACAATTAATTCTTATCTACATGTAATTTAGAAGCACTCTAAATCCTTCTTTCCTTTTTGTATGCTGTTGGAGCAAGTGAAAATTCTATCATAGTCACTAGCCGTATTCTTCTCCTCGTGCGCCACTTCTTGCCAGATTAAATGATACTTCTATAATGCAATATTTTCATCAAGTAAGATAATAATTTTCGCTACATTTTCCATGAGTTATAGTCAATGGTTTTTTGTTGATATTTTGCTTTGGGCTGACCAGTCGTCATGTCGATAAGTTGTTAGACTGGAGATCAGAATATAGGAGTTTCAAACTTAATGAACACCTGACATGCTCTCTAGACAGAAAACTTTAGCTAAACCAGTTGTTCGACATATTTAGCACTACATCATAATTAGACTGCCATAAAGGACTCTAAAGTTTCAATTTTAACTATTCTACATAATAACTTCTTCTTAATTCTGAAATTGGTCTATTTAATTTTGAATTGGAAGAAAATCAATTATATGGATGTTAATTGTGTGAGTAGCCTACTGCTAATGTTGAATTCAGTATTAATATTGGTGTCGACAGAACAAAGAGGAATTCCTTAGTCTATCAGAATAGACCTTTTCCAATCCTCTCAGACCCAAACCAATCAATACAGAAATCCTATATAAATCAGTAAAATCTTATTATAAATTTGAAATTATTAAGCCTATGTAATCCTTAAAATTATCGTTAGAGGTTCATCACAATATATTACTGATAGCATTATCATATAGGCTGATCTAGAACTAATGAAAAGGACTTAGGACCAGATTTCTTTTCTCTCCAATGATGGAGAGATATGATCCTGAATTTGCGACTTACGATTACAGTTGCACGGTCGCTTATTTTAAATATATATATATATATATATATATATATATATATATATATATATATTGCCGGATCGGCCGTAAATACCTATTGAGAGTAATTGTATTTTACATGTGTAATTAATTATATTTTAATATAATCAACATAATACTAACAATGTCAAACTCTATTCTTTAACATTGTTAGATATGTCATGAAAAAATCTTAGCATGCAAATGTAGAGAAATAAAGTCAAATAAATCTGCGGCTTTGCTCTATTTGCGTGTGTAACTGTGGAGCGAATTATCGATTAGCATTGGCTTGGACGAGCAAAATAATTTAGAGGATTATGTCATGCCTCAATAATATGATATTTTTATATTCAAGTGAATTTTGATGTCGGCAATAAATTTATCAACTTCTAGTTCATTACTACGTATTACTGATTTGATCTACAATAAAATTCAACTCACCTCGAATTCTCAGAGTGGCTGGAATACTCTTATTTAAACGGGAAGAGCGCTCAGCAGAGAGTTGAGTAAGTTGACCAGTATCTGAACAAGAGAGTCGATAACCTTTCCAAGAGACAATGTACCAACGATTGAAGTCAGGCTGGCGACGCCGTCCAACAAACCAGCCTCGGCTTGCAGAAAGCAGGAAGCGAGCACGATCAGAGCGAGAGCCAGGAACTTAGACATCTGAATAGTACAACAGTTTATTATGAATTATTAAGTGCGACGATGCTACGGCAACTGAAGATATGCTCTGAACATTACGTTTACATTAAAAATTATTTAATCCATCGCAGAACATTGATATATTTGGATGCTGGAAATAGTGAAATTGCTACTAACGAACACGTGCATAACATAGTAATGAAAAAGTAGCACTTACTTTGATAAGATGGAGTGTAGTCAGTTGAAGACTTGTACTCTTAGAGTATTGAAGGTATCGATGAGTTGATATATTTCCTCAACCTCGGCTCTCTTTTTATATACCAGGGAAAGGGTGAAACATGTGTCGCCAAGCTTCTGAATTAACGAAATCTGAATGCAGAACTATTATCTTTTTGTATTTTTTAGAGAAATGTAATGAATATAGTTAAACTTGCATTCATTGGGATGTTCTTAATATTTATTGCTTAGATCTCTCTGTTGTATAATTTTTTAATTGGATATCTGATAAAAACACAATTGATTTTTCTAATCAAATGCAAGTTAATGATCCTAAAAATCAGTAGTGAATAACGTCAAATAAAGGAGTGTTTGTATAGCATTAATTGTGAAACGTTTGCATTCAATTCGAAAATACTATTTATACTTTCAATTGTCTGCATCCTCAAAAGCAAATGTATGACATTCAATGTTTGAGAGCTTTTAATTAAAACATATGTGATATTACAATATATTCAAAATATTTATATGTAAAATGATGTAGTTTCATGTTACATACAATTAGTATTATTAAAACACATCAAATCAAATTGCAACACAAATACGAACCAATGGTAAATTTAGATTTGGATATGATAATTTATCAGTTGGCCTAAGTATCACTCTAACAATTTTCAAATTTCTATATCCATATATATCAAGCATTTTAGCCCTATAATCAGGAAATGATACATTTTATGCATTTCGGCAGTTTTAACATGCTTTTAATGTCATTTTAGAGCAACTTCTTCCATCTTCATAACTGGGATTTCAGTTTTTCGATATATTCCACAGTAGGCCTACATATTCAATTATCAAAATTCTGAAGGGGGTTAGTAGGTCCTACTTAGTTAAAGAAGCAAACTCCTTCACAGAGCTATTGAATGTCTCACTTATTTTGTGTGTAGAAAGCAAATAAAGTTATGAAACATTAAATAGCTGTTCCAGAGATCATGAAATCGATTCCCTGGACGATATGATCTGATGTAAATATTGCATAGAAATATTATTTGACGAATGGGTAAGGGAGTAAGGCTTAGTAAAAACTGCATTTGACAACTGTTGAATGGGGACTTTCGGTTACCTGTTGTAATAATTATCATAAACAAAATAAAGCATAATTGATCGGCTAATGAAACGCATGCTTTCAATCAAATGTTAGAAGACTAAAATGTAAAAAATACGCATTATTGTTAAATGCTCAACTATGTTGATATATATCACTTTTAATACTACATGTTAAACCGTTAGGCAATTTAGTCAATTTTCCCTATAACCAGTCCAGTGAATGTCCACGATTTTACTATCAGATCAGCGCGGAGATTCGAACCCTCAAGAGTTCAATTCAACTCAGGATCTCTCATTTAAAATTTCAGGATCTTAACACCGCTGCGCTACTAAGACATTCTAAATATTAAATAACAGAACCAATAATTGACCCTGCATTCGTTAATCTGTCGAAGTAAACACGCAGATGAGCATAGCGGGGATGTTAGGGTGACGTGATAAAATACATGTATATCAATGTCTAGTCTATACTTTCAGGATTTTATACTAATAGGGCATCAGACGTATAAAATTATTAGATCAAACTTTTCGTATAAACTTAGATTACATTTTCACCATTTCCCCGATGAGCTCATAGAAAAATGCTGAACGATTTTAACAGTTTAAAAATAAAAATTCAAAGTTAAACTGTTTAAGGCAAATATATTTCTTATTTCTCTATTTCACCAGACGAATGGCAGTAAGAAGCGCATTCAACAGAAACCAAGCACATCACAAATCAACGTACAAAAAATAAAGATAGGAAACATACAAAACTAGAGTTCCGAACGCGATCCCTTCAAAAATATCATTAGTGTTAGTTACGGCAATGACTCTTTAAAATAATTCCAAAATTTATACCTGATACAGGCCAATGAGTCTTGACTCACAATTATAATAACGAACATTGAATATTTTGGATCCTGACTTTTGCTGTTATTGGAAGATACACCCATAATACCGTCAGTTTTATCTGAATAGATTTCTGATCAGAGAATTTGATCGTGAGTGATGCAAGTAGTTAGAAATTAAAAACATTCAACACTCTTTTTCAAATCTCGATTTCTTTGACTCGTCCAGCAATTTAGGTATTCTTTCAATCATGCTCAATGAACAATCATACTCTATCAAACGCTGAATCATTAATTTTAATATGTTGAATTGTCATTTGATTTGATTATTTTATTGTTTTAGGCCTATATTCAAGCGTTGTGTCAGATTTATGGCGAAATATCAATGATAATGACGAATATTTATCAATTGAGTCAAGTCTTGAGAGCTTTATAGACATATACATAATTATTGCCAAATGGTAGCAACAAATGTGACCCGTCACGGCCTCCTGGTTCCTTCGATTTTATCATTCAACTTGCCGGAAAGTCTACAATATAATTCATTCTCATCATATTCCATTGAATACCAGTTTAACTAGAGTCGGGATACGAATAGACCGTCTCAAATCCTCTCCTCCGCCCTACGTAATATCATAGGTCAATTCCGTATTTTGAACTTTTCCATTCGTTTAAATTTTGTAGCCATTTCTATAGCCTAGGCGCTAACCAATCGAATGCCCTTTCTGAAGTTGGTGTGGATCTTAGTGCTTTTGTCGCCTTCTAAGACACGTGCAGTCACCAGTTGGTCAATAATTTAAATAGCCCTGACACAAAAGACGGATAATTTTAAAATATACTTACATTGACTATAGTTGATAAGCGTGCAATATAAACAATATAATCTTATTGGAAATAATGAAAGGATGCGCACCATCAATAAATGGTATGAAACGTTGTGCGTATTTAGTTGGTATTGAGCAAGCAAAGAAGAACAGGGTAAGTCATGTAGTGAGAGGGAATGATTAATAAAAAAGAGGTAACTGAAGGAAGAATGGAATGAAAAATGTTAGACGAAGACAGAGACTTGAGATACTAGATGATTTGATATCTAGGCCTACATGTAATTCATATGTTGTTTTCATGAAGAGAATGGCCGATGATCGGAATTCATTAAGTTTAATAGATATAGGCCTACATGCAATGAACCTGCCAATATGTATATATATATTATATATATATATATTATATATATATATATATATATATATATATATATTTGAGAGAGAGAGAGAGAGAGAGAGAGAGAGTGAAAGAGGGAGATAGAGAACAAGCATTTAATGATCCTTGATCCAGAATCGCTCTACTTTTATGTTAGTATTCATATACCTATAAAAATCTGTATATACATAGGTGTATATACATATGCACCTATGTGATGCATTAATTGTAATGTTTTTCAGTGCAATTGATTTGATTTGCGCGCCTTGCAATTTATTTTCAGTGGAATAGTAGTATTTAAGTATTTATCTGTAGACTCAGTCAGAGTTAGATGTAGCAAATATCTAAGTTAAACAAAAACAGTACTGACGAAAATTGAGCAGGTGAACGCTACGTGATAATAAACTTCAGAAACACATTTGATCAGTTCAAATTCGTTTTGTTGTTTAAGATTAGACCAGTGTTTTATGAATTAATTTTTGCTACGCTAAATTAAACTAGTAATTCTTTACATCAAAATAGTTTTTCGTAATTTTGTAAAGTCTATTATTGTGCAATGACGAAAATTAGAACTGCGCGCAAATAGTCGTATTTCTTCAGTGATGATCCCTTGTATGAGATGTCTTTGCCAGCTCCATTCTACAAATTAAATAGCACACATTTTAATAACCATGATATTATGAAAATAAATGTGTAATTATATTAAATATAAAAAAACATAGAAAATAATTTAGCAGCTATCGAAATTGTTCCTTTTTATGTCAGCCACTGTTCTACCTGGTCTTAATTCAGGAACAATTCTTACGAGTTTTCGTTGATAAGTATACCTTCTAGTCTAAGGTATCTCATTCAGAGTACCATAAACTGGTGTACTCGTAGAAAATTGTGTAGAGATATAGCTTTATTGTAGCTATTGCAATTCTTATTTAATGACGTCGTTTTTAACTAACGCTAACTATTCGTAAAACATTGACACTATTTGCAAGATTAACACAATTTATATAAATTAAATAATTAAATTAATAACGTTTCAATATGATATATTATTACCTAGTAATCCAGCCATAAGCTACTATATGTAGTTACTTTAAAATTTGTGATAGTAATTATCGGCAGAACCTTTCAAAAACCTCAATGTAGCTTGCGGTATCGTCTGTACCAAAATATATAATTTGTTATTAAGAATTACCAGATATTTATGCAATTGGCTTACTAGTGATCAGTAATTTTTAATCTAATTAAAATCACCTCGAATAATTAAGAGACAGGATAGCTGAAGATACCGTTATTTAGACTGGAAGAGCGCTCAGCAGGCTGTTGAGTAGATTGACCACAATCGTGATAATGGAATCTAGAACCGCTCCCAGAGACAGTCCACCAATAATCGAAGTCAAACCGCCGACGCCGTCCAACAAACCAGCCTCGGCTTGCAGAGTGCAAGCAGCGAGCACGATCAGAGCGAGAGCCAGGAACTTAGACATCTGAATTGCACAATAGTTTATTATTAATTATTAAGGGCGACGAGGTTATTACTACAGAATAAATTCTCTGAAAATAAAGTATCTATATTAAATTCTATTAATACATAATGGAATAGTTTAAGTAAAAATTAAGATGCAAGGTAGGTCTATGCGATTTTCGACGGAAAAAGGCCAAGGCGAAAGGAAGTAGTCTCCCTTTTGTATATAAAATTGCTCCACTTCTCAATAAGAAACTGTTTCTTGATCTTCTAGGTGAATCTGTAGTTAATTACTGATTGGAATATTTTATGGATATACTGGACTCGATTACTTTGGTGTACAATTTGTGCTAAACATCACTTAGACGACGCGCAACGATTTTAAAATTTTAGAGATAATCTCAGTCTTTTCTATAGAAATTAAATCTTGAGAACTGGAGGTACACTAATATGAATATCTATATTTGAATTGTGACGGATAAGAGTTAGTTCAAAAGTGTATTTTTGCAAGGAGGAGATTGTAGAATCGGTTTAATAATGAATACATGCTAAACTTAGCTATGAAACTAGCTATTAACACTTAGACACTTAACACTTAGCCATTAAACTTAGCTATTAACACTTACTTTGTTCAGATGGAGTGAAGTACTCTGTAGTCAGTGAAGACGTTTACTCATAGAGTTTTCAGTTGATTCCTCATCCTCGGCTCTCCTTTTATATACGAGATAAACAGTGAAACATGTGTCGCCAAACTTCTGAATTCAAGAAATCTGAATGCAGAACTATTATCCTATGTAAATAATTAAGATATATTGTTAATTAATCTAGAGCTATAGCGAAAAATGTTTCTTTAATCATAGCATGTAGAAGACCTGATTAATATTTCTACAAACTAAAATTGATTTTATTCAGGAATAAATAAAAATATGCTAAAACAGGGTCTATATTTTAACAATCTATATTTAATGTGCATCTTGTTTGTTTGTCAATAATTAATCTTCTCACCAATATCTCATAAATTATTTCAATTAATTGAAATTTTATTATAGAAATCGGCAAAATAGTTATTACAGCACTGACGAAAGTAATTGTGTTTAGATTCTAATTGGGCACCAGTTAAATATGTCTACAAAAATAGTATATTTTATAAATTATTTACTACGGTATATTATTTTTATTAGGCCTAGTGAAAGTTAGAAATAATGATCATTGCTAAAGAGTCAGAGGTTTTTAACTAAAGCGTTTATTGAACTCAATAATAAATAGGAATTGCTAGCCTGCTCTATCTGCTGACTCGAATACTGAAATTCAAGCTTTAAGATGTTTACGTTAAATTCACAAAATTAGAGAAAATAATTGTAAACCAAGTATTTTAATACTTTTCAAAATATTTGTATCTCAACTCCAAATACTTGCAGTCATTGACCTTCAGTGTTGTTTATCATAAATAATCAGTTAGTGTCTAGATCTAGATGTATAACCTTCGAATAGCCTGAATTATTATTTTTATTTATTTTTATTTTTTTGTCAATTTGCACCATGTCAATAATAATAATAATATTATTATTATAATAATAATAACAATAATAATAATAATAATAAAAATAAGCGAGAGACATATTTTCTTTTGCAAGGCTTTCCATGACTTTGCAAAGATTTAATGCAGTCTGCTTCAACAATTCTTTTAAGCCGATTTATGACCTCGAGTAGCCGGGCGGCGATTCAGCACGTATTGCTCGAATCATTTTTATCAAACCCCAGGTTCTTTACACCGGGGTAGAATTAATAATAAAAAATATTTAAAAACAAAATAGAATTATAATGATAATAATAATAATAATAATAATAATGCATCAATAGCAGTGCATCTATTAGAAACAACGGCTATCCCAATCTTAACTTGTGCCATTGGGGCGCTTGATCTAACAGCGTCTGATTTAAATAGCCTTGATTTTACTCTAAGTAGAGCAATATGCAAGATATTTAAGATTAGGGAAAAAGATAATATTACATTATGTATGAATATATTTGGAGTGCAGAGCATCAAAGAGAGATATATTAAACATCAATGTAATTTGGTCATGAAGGCTTGTAAAAGTCAAAATTTAATTGTAAGAAATATATGCATAAATAAAGCGAAAGGTCTAACTAGCCATGCATTAAGTAGATAATCTATGCTATATATTTGTAATTTTATTTCATTTTGGTTTATTTTCAATGCAGCAGTATTTGTTGTAATGCACTGTGGTATTTTTTGTTTATTTGTTTATTGTAACTTGCTACCACGTTTTGATGGTGTAATAAAGATTTATATATAATAATAATAATAATAATAATAATAATAATATAATAACACACATTATAGTGAAATGATCAACTACATGGATATCTATCACTCTTAATATCACATGTTTAATTAGTTAGGCAATTTTATCCATTTTCCGTGCAGCCAGTCCAGTTAATGTCTGTGAATTTACTTTCAGATCAGCGCGGTTGAGATTCCAACCCACGAGGGCTAAATTCACCTCATGATCTGTCTTTTAAAATTTCATGACGATAACTACACCTCTATCCATTGCGCTTTTGTGGCATTCAGACAATGTATATAACCTGTGACATGCTACATATCGTTCTTGTGAAAAGAAAGGACATGGATGTCAAAAGATACTAATATGTGCCATGAGAGATAAACGAGTTTTTGTGATATGCGATATTTAAGTTAAGATCTTTGGGTTTTTCTCGATATTTGTCTTTCACTCTGCTTCAGCTGATTTTCAATAGATGAATAGATGATATGAAGTTACTGCATGTACATTGAAAAAACGCTATAGTCTCTTGAGAGATAAATAATAAAAAAAATCGGTCGTTTCTGCTAACAATTCTATTGGCCTGAACCTGCAGTAAAAAATTCTTAATTTGCAATAAACATATCGATGGAGCCAAAGATAAAAGTGCATGGGGAAGGAAGATCTTTAATGATTATTAGGAAGCTTAAGACTTCTAATATACACCTTCAAACATATAGGCTAATGAGATATATGGCTCTCAGTTATAGGCCTATGAAAAGTTGGTCATTTGTCTGTCATGAAAATATAGAAATCGCTGGAGGGAAATTAATGAAATTTCAACTGAGATTTATTTCTTTTCTATATTTTGTATTTTATAAAAAATAACCAAATTTGAAGTGAGATATTACATCTCCAATCCAGCAACTATCTACTTTCTATTTTAGTAAGCTTCGTAAATTTAAGACAGGTTAAGGAGTTCTTGTGCTTTGCTATTCTTCATTTAGACCTGGTAAATATTTTAAGCAGTACATGCGCCCGTAGGAGAATATGGGTTTTTATTCCATAGGATAGTAAATTAGTCTTAATTACTTTGTCAATATTATGACCATACGATAGAAAAATCATATATCTTCTGAATAGAAAAAAAACTTTAAATTGTTGGACCAGATGTTTCGCATAGGACTATATGTGTAGAAAAAATACATGTATACATGTAGGCCTAATAATTATATAAATTGTCATTCATTCATTGAATTTTATGCTACATTCAAATTATAAATATTTCATAGATCTGTTCATACATTAAATGGTGTAAGTCATTGATATTAACACTAAATAGAATATAAAATTGAAATCTAGTACTGAACTGAAAGAAAATGGAAAAGAATCGAATGCAGAGGTAACATACCTTTCGATTCATATGTTTTCCAAATATCATAATGGTTGACAATATGAGTATACAAACGAAGTTATGAAAGCACGAATGTATGTCAAAGTACACATTACCAAATGGACTCAAATCGAACGAATAAATGTTTTAATGTGAGTGAGGGAGTGAGTGAGTGTGAGAGTGAGTGTGTGAGTGAGTGAGTGAATGAGTGAGTGAGTGAACGAGCGAACGAGCGAACGAATGAATCAATGACTCTACTCTATGGATTTCGGAATGAATTAACTGTAAAATTATTTATTCACAATTAACATAATGCAAAGAAGAAAACTTAACGAATAATAAAATATAGGAAGAGTTAAGAGATTTTGAGCATTCATTGTTATCAGCCTCCGATCTAGAAATCAAATCATAGTAGGGGCGTTCTCTGTTCAAAAATGAACGAATATGTGAACATCATAAATGAAAAATAAGAGATTAAACTTAAGAATTAATGTGTAAGATTAGCTTCACGAAGAATTAACGTTGGCCTCTATCATGATTTTATGTCATCCTTCAAATAGTTATACTACAGACAATAATAATGATAAAAACTATCAGTCGTACAAATGTAAATTTAAAAAATGTAACAATTTCTAAATGCTGTCAGAGACGAAAAGGTGGTATTAGGTTTCAAAACATTCACATTAGATCCTCGAGCTCAAATTTATACACACTTTATGTTAATACGGCATTTAACCCTATATCGGAAAAATTAGCCTTAATATATATTAATATATATTAGCAATTAGAACATATTTAGCAATCATTATATGTATAATATTTACGATTAGGCCGACACATGAATAAATTATGAATAAATAAATAAAATGATACATAATGCCATGTAGCACATGAGAGATGCACATGTAAATCCTAACTGACGTAGGATAAGGTAGACCTAATTACGAAATATATAAAAATAAGGATTTGAGACTGAAATGGTAAAGGAAAGAGAGGAATGGGTAAGGTATATTCATAATTATTTCGAACCAAGTTAAACTGCGATTCAAGGGAAGATGGTGATGATAATTATGATGATAATGAGTATAATGATGATGACGACGACGACGACGACGATGATGATGATGATGATGATGATGATGATGATGATGATCATGATCATGATCATGATTATGATGATGATGATGATGATGATGATGATGATGATGATGATGATGATGATGATGATGATTATGATGATGATGATGATCATGATCATGATCATGATGATGATGATGATGATGATCATGATGATGATGATGATGATGATCATGATCATGATCATGATGATGATGATGATGATGATGATGATGATGATGATGATCATGATCATGATCATGATCATGATGATGATGATCATGATCATGATTATGATGATTATGATGATGATGATGATGATGATCATCATCATCATCATCATCATCATGAGGATCAAGATGATGATAATGACGATGAATAAATAATTCAATACTTATGATAAATTACGCATATGAGTTTAAGATGTTTAACAGATTTTACAACATCTGGAAGTATATCTTATTAGGTTATTAGTACTATTTAATAATGAATAGACATAATTATTTATTCATTATTTAAATGTTTTTTAACGATACTGAAATTTAATTCAAAGACGCATTTTAATAAAGACTTATTATTTCGTAGATCAATGTGTGCTTCAATAGTTTAATATTATTATATTAATTAAACTGTAGTAAATTAGTATCACAGCTGGGAAGGTCCATTCTGCCAATTTGAAATGATTTAATTTTCATGTATAGAACCTAGTAGAGCAATGATCACAAAGGAAAAAAGCTGAGTAACAAATAAATAATTTTCAAAAGATATATGATTGCAAGGAATTTAAAATGTATAAGGCTTATGAAATTTTCTAAATGAATGCATCTTTTTATCATCCAAATATGTGTCCATTGGCAACAGCTTCAATTACACAAAAAAACCATATGATTTCAATAGATGACTTCGATTTGAATTCTTTGTTGCAAATTTTATAAACAGAAACAGTGAGTGGCATAAATAGATTTTAATTTCAAATTTAGAAAAATTGTGATATTGCTCTCTCTCCTTTCTCTACATGTATATCTCTCTCTTTCTCTGCCTCTCTCTCTCTCTCTTTCTTTCCTTCTTTCTTTCTCTCTCTCTCTCTCTCTCTCTCTCTCTCTCTCTCTCTCTCTCTCTCAAGTGAATGACTGATACTTGGTGGAGTATAACAAAGTCTTGACTCATGAAGATGAATTGAAAGTCACAGGAAAGAATAATTTGTAGACTTTAATATTATGGAATTGCCAATATGCATTAGATTGAGATGTCTGCCTTCAAGCATAATAATGGAGTTGCATTCTTGAAGCGAAATAGTTTTAGAACCTCGAAGAGATGAGATAAAAAGATAAATTTTTGAAAGTCATTTCAATTACAATCTAATCATTACATTTAAGTTCTACTGTTCGGAATAAAGGTCCACTTCACGGCACTAATTTATACTCACATGCTGTTGTTTTTCTCAATAAAGTGCACCAGATCATAAAGTTTCCTTCCCTTTACAAAATTCTACACATGTTCCTTGTAAATACATGTACTTTAACGTGGCCTATAGTTAAATATACATACAAATCTTCTACATTTTCACAGTCTGACAACCACAAGACGGCAACATTATAAGCCCTACAAGTATATTCATCAATCTCATCATCATAATCATCATACTCATCATCATCATTATCATCTTCCCATTTGTTTTAATTAAATTATGGTCAGGATAGACCTTCATGTATATTAAGATCTCTTCTATATATTTTTGAATTTCATAATTTTTGTTAAGTGCAGTTCTTCCTTGTACTCTTTCAGATCAGGACATATATATTTTCAATTGTTAGGGAGCAACCCGGAGTAATGGCTAGGATTGGATAATTAAATATCATTTTAAACAAATACTGCTTACAAGTTGATTCAAATATCAGAATTATGAGATGAAATCTTCTTTTTGTCACTAATACTCGAGTAGAGCAGTAATTATTATGTATTTCGGACCCTATATTGTCTTTTATGTATCATCTTTAGATGCGTCACTGATTACAATTGGTGCATTAGCTATATAATGTTTGAAATTTAAACAGAGAACAATCAGTGACTTCACTTCAGGTTGTAAATTTAATCAGAATAAATTACTGAAACTCATTATTATTACTTATTTCATTTTACTAATTTTTCATCCTTGATGCAAAGAAACAGTGGTTAAATAAAGGCTACTAGATCAATGTGTGCTCAAGTACTGATCGGATATATAAGGTGCTACAGTTTTACAAAGGAATTGATGCCGCATACAGTTTTGAATTTTTGCAACGTCACTGCAAGCAAACTGCACAGCAGTGAAAACTTTGCCGAAAAACAAGCATCTCACTCCGTCATGTCGTTGATTTGCTCTACAGATATCTGTCTATGCAGATATATAGGACGATCTATGGGGACGTCCCTGATATCATCCTTGTATGATGAAAAGGACGTTAAACCATTATGATTAATACTATTATGCCGTTAATGCGATCTACTACACCGATAATTATTTCCTTAACATTCTTAATATTCTTATCCCGACTATTCTTCCTTTAGAATCTATGAACTCACTACTTAGACGCTCTATAGCCTATTCAATAAAATCATTGAAACGAAACGTTTTTGAAACCCAGCCTGACCAAAAGAGATCTTCTAGTTTACAAGTGACACGATATAACGAAACTTTACATGAAGTGCGAGAGAAAATTTTAGCCAAAGAAACTAAATATCACTGTGATCATTGGATAGTGCAGTTAACTGCTACCCATTGTCCTTTATGACGACAACACCGGGGAGGTACATATGAGTCAGGCCCACTGTTTCAAAGAGTATGAAAATAGCGGTAAAGCTGGGAGAAAACTTTATGCCCTTTTCATATGCGAATGTAGGCCTACTGATTGTATTTTAAATTAGTAATTTAGTAGTAGAGAAATGAATAATGTTTTCAATTGCATTATATTTGAATTAAATCTTTACAGTAATTTTTTTAATTGTCGCAGCGAAGGCGTGAAGTCTTACAGTCTTCGAGGATAACGTTCAGAACGAATTATTCAATATATTTATTTACATTGATCCTCACGTACAATTGCCTTTTTTCTCACAAATTTATTTAGATGTATTCTCAGGTACGAAGAATGATTAATATATATAAATGAATTCAAATAATAAATTATATAATTTATATTAACGTATATTATCGATAATATTTAGCTTACTATTTTAATTTGCATTAATAATTTGTCAATTTTTTAATACTAACTTGAGATTTTGGTGAATTATACAATTAATTTTAATCGTACATTTCTAAAACAATTTGTATGTCATCTTCAATCATTTCATTAAAGCTTACTCAGGGAATATAATTTAAATATTTTTAATTAGCAGTTATTATGAGAAATCAATAAATAGTTATATGAGATTTTCAACAAAAAACTAAATATATTGGTTCCTTTAATATCATGATCACATTGGGCAGTCGTAAAACATCATTAAATGTTAAGCTCAATTAACTAGAGACCCAAATGCAAACAATTACACTCTCCTAAAAACAGTTACTTTGAAAGAAACGTACTGTGCATTTTCAATAAAGACACACTTTTCCTACTATTCAAAGTAAAAAATGCATAGAAGTTAAGTTATTAGAACTAAGTCATTACATCCATTGTACTAATCTTTTTAAAATTTTAAAGTAACGTGAGTAGCAGGTGTTGCATTGATATAACGGTATATAAATTGACTAAAACTAATTGTTTGAAACTAGATTTCTGCAGCTCTTGTACGCAACAGAAGATCCGGAGACTTATTACTGGTTTGTTTGTTACGTTTTAGCCTCATTTTAGTAATATGCTACACTAGTATAATCCAGATGATACTGTCTGAGCAGAAAGGCAATGGAAAACTATGTCAGATGTCATATTTGTTATAGAGATAAGGACAATTGTAATGTTTGAACACTAGCGTCTTATAATCAAACTCCTGTTAACATGGGTGATGGAAGTAAGATAACAGATAGGTAGATCTACCTGCTATTTAGTAAAACATTTAAGAGATACAGAAAGAGACTTGATATATTTGCTATATTTTACTAGCCTAATTATGTGCCAATAAGTGTATTTTGTCACCGGCCTGCCTATAAAATTAATGAAGCTTCATTAACTAGTTATTTATAATTACATAAACTTTAAAATTGATCCATGCCTCCTATTAATTACTAATGATTGGCTAATTAAATATTGTTAAACTCGTATTAATTTTTATAATTAAAAATTTTTGTAAGATATATGAAGTACGGCTTATCGATTAAATGAAAGGGGTAGAGTTTATTCAGATTCGCTAATGCTGATATCGAAAAAACACTAGCAAATTATCTCAGAGCCGTATATCTCTCCATCACAGCAAACTAAAAATCTACACTAATGACTCAAAGGCCATTCAGAAAATTATCGATGTTGTCTATTCTATGTTCCAACTTTTATTTGGCTATTACGAAGCGATTAATGCTTATTTTAAAACGATGAAGTGAAATTCTTGATTTCAGAAAATGGCTTACACTACTCTGCTGTTTGTGGGAGTGCTGGCTATGGCCGCAGTCAGCACAGAGGCTGGACTACTGGACGGTGTAGCTGGTCTCACCACAACCATTAACAGTTTGAGCCTATCAACACTTCTGACCGCTGTGCTCGGTGTTGTATTTAAACTCGTCGTTAGTCTGCTCACTAGTCTGGGTGCCAGCGTCACCGGTCTGCTGGGAGGACTTACTGGTGGAATCCTCGGTTAAGCGTTTAGACCATGATATACCCATCATCGCAACTAGTAAGATTCCTTTATAAAGTTAATATAATAAATTTTATATTTAAATTTTCACCTGGACAAACTAAATATTATAATTATCGTAAATTAGTAAGTGTACAATAAAAGCCAACTACACGTCGCTTTTATTGAAATGATTCTACTCTTTCTACGAGGGACGTGAAATGAGTTCCGCCTTTAATGACCCGGTCAATGAACCCACGCCACTTGGATGCGAGGCCTAAAATTTGACCGTTAGGCCATATCATCTCCTCAAACCTCCTTCTTATTTCTTGTGTTGCTGGCAATAGTATACAATATTTATTGTAACTATTGTAAAAACTATTGTAAAAGCAAAAGCGGCCTTTGGTAGTAGAAAGAACTATTAACGAAAAGTCTAAAGAAAAACAAAAAGATAAAGATAGTGAAAACTTTGGTTTGGACCACGCTATTATATGGATGTGAAACGTGGACCTTAAGAAAGGAAGATATTAGGAAACTGGAGGCATTGGAAATGGGGATTTGGAGAAGAATGGAGAGGATTAGCTGGACTCAAAAGGTTACAAATGAGGAAGTCCTGGAGAGAGTTGGCATAGACAGTTGATAAATGTATTAAGAAATAAGAAGAAGAGATGGATAGGACACATTCTAAGGGGGAAGCTCTATTAAAAGAGGTCATAGAAGGTAGAATGGAAGGAAAAAGAGGCAGGAGCAGGCCCGAGATTAGGTATGTTAGATGATTTAAAGACCCACTCATATGTGGAAAAGAAGAGGAAGGCGGAAGACAGAGAAGAGTGGAGGCGTTATGTACCACGGACCTGCCAGTAGGCAGTGCACTAAGAGATTGTAAAAACTATACGAATTCCGTGTTTGTCAATTGGTTATAGCAAAGATTGGAAATGTATTATGAAAATATACAGAAAGTATTATAGATACATCCATATTCAATTAATTGCAATTTAAGCATAGTATTCGTAGTCATGTGTCGACAATTATTCGGTAGTCAGAGTGTGACTCTGTGACGAGTATAATGATGAAATTCAATTTAGTTTTAATACATTCTTGCTTTTAATGTATTCATAATTTTGATATTTGCATAAATTACGACATGATCTTTAGAGGAACTAATTAAGTTAAATTCTAACTGTTTTTATGTTTCAGATTAAAAAGGATGTTCCAGAATATTCTCGACCGCAAATATGTAATCACATCAATACCGTTTATCGATTTTATTTTATGTCGATATCTACTAAATTTAATGCAATTCTTATGATAACTAAACACAGATGTAATTTAAAATTTACTCAATTTTCTTACAGTTCAACTTAAGACTCTCTAAATCTACCCATGTCGTTTGTGTTAATTATAATGAAATAAAATTCATCATGACTTCTGTATTTTAACTTTTCTAAGCACATTTATTTCATTTTCAGTCTAGTAGTGCGAGTTTTTAGTTTGTGAAATATAAATTATATCCTTGGGAATTTTTTTCGTTTAATTCGTCAGGTAAACCTCGCTCAGAGTATGTTCGCAATGTATGACAATACCACCATAACAGTAGGCTTAATTGTCGTAATTTAAAAGTTTACTGGATGCTTCTTCTTAAAATTTGGGTTCCGTTAACTGTCTCAGTAATTTAAGTATTCTTCAAATCATGCTCAATAGGGTAGACTTGGATGTAATCTGCTGGCATGAGATTTGTATTACTATCTTCTAAAGAATTGTGTAAGATTTCTCGTGAAATGAATAAGCTACAAGGCAATTTAAGGAATTTTAAAATATGTCAAGCCATGCAAGATTAACATACGACTACACATTTGCCAAATATTGCTCACAAATACGACCTAACACAACCTCCAAATTTTGGTGGCTTTTATCACATATGTTTTATCCAGTTTATTTTGCGTTGCTTCGTTTTGAGGGAATTTCTCTAACACAATTCAGATTTATTAAGATATCAAAAGCTATTCGTGATTTATTGAATGCATTTCAATACTAACTGAGTCAATGTCCTATAAGTTGTCATGTCTTCAATTTTAAATAAGTATAATACACTGTTTCAATACATTGTTCACTGTTAATGCAACGAGCTGATATCTGAATGAATCAGCAGCTCGTTGCATTAACATCTGCCTCTGATGAATCAGGCGTTTGGTTTCACTTTAAAGGCACATGCGGCATATAGGCATCCTAATCCTCTAAATTACAAACACTTGACACATTTAAAAATGTCATTAAGTCATTTAAATTTATTAGTTGCTATGCTTATATTAAAGTTTATTCTTTAAACGCCGGCACAATTTGTCAATATTCAGGCAAGATATGGATCTTAATGGATTCAGGATGTCTGTGTCACTGGAGGATTGCAACCGCTGTCCGATCCCTTCATGTAGGCCTATGCTATTTGTATATATGCAATTAATGCCACTTTGAAGCTCAGCTTTTCCTTAGAATTGTTACTATTTAAACCACATGCATATCATTCTTCTTTAAATGTCTGGGTCTGTTAGAAATATTTAAGAATATACCGACCGTAAATTAAGTGTACAAAGGCTACAAAAGGTTACAAATGAGGAAGTACTGGAGAGAGTTGGCACAGATAGACAGTTAATAAATGTATAAAGAAAGAGGAAGAAGAGATGGATAGGACACATTCTAAGGAGGGAAGATCTATTAAAAGAGGTCATAGGCGATGACAAATGGAAGGATAAAGAGGCAGCGGCAGGCCCAGATTAGGTATGTTAGATGATTTAAAGACCCACTCATATGTGGAAATGAAGAGGAAAGCGGAAGACAGAGAAAAGTGGAGGCGTTATGTACCATGTACCTGCCAGTAGGCAGTGCACTAAGAGAAATTAAGTGTCGTGAATGTCAGCTAGAGAGCTCATAAAAACTGAGGAAAGGCAGTTAGGGAAAACCATATTTTCCATTGCTATAGGTTACACACCTAGCCTATATTAGTGAGTGGACCTATATTAGTGGACTATATTACTTAATCACTGGGGCTATAGGATAGTTTAGGGGTCTATATTAGTTGCATGTTAAATTCGATAATGGATTAGAAATTGTAAATTCTAAGATAAGATTTCCAAATCTTCAGAGATTCAGAATTAACTCTAGGAGTGAGACTTATTAACTGTATTTAATATACGTTATTTAAGTTAATTGTGAAACTACATTTAAGTTAGACGCCAATCTATTTTGGCTGAGACAAAGTATATTATCTCTCTCAGTGCACTGCCCACTGGCAGGTCCATGGTATATAACGCCTCCACTCTTCTCTGTCTTCCGCCTTCTTCTTCATTTCCACATATGAGTGGGTCTTTAAAATAGATTATAGGCCTGCAATAAAACTATAACCTCCATAATTTCAGTAGCAGTGTCACGGCTGATGCCAGGTATTTGAGACTGCTTTGCAGGTTCATAGAAGGTAATGATAAATTCTTTACATGGTTAATCATGTTTTTGCTGTTGATGTTAATTGCGCCGATCGGCAGCAATCTTCGATACGAGATTAAACTTCCATGAGGCCAAGGGGATATTCAATATCTTTTGACTTACCCGAGCTTTAAACCCGGGCCACTTGTAAAAGAAGCGAACCTATATAGTATGACGTAGAAAATGGTGGAATCAAGTGCAGTCAAAATTAGTATTAAAATTTGAACTTCATTAAAATAATACAATTTTTCAATAATAAAAGTCAAATAATTTAGGCTGATGTCGGCCTAAATAGTACATGTACAATTTCACATGTACTACACCTTACTTATATGTGAGAAAGTACATATAAAAGGGAGCATTGTCAATCTTGTCTAATTTAACCCAACAGATAAACTAAAGGTCTCCAATCAATTTTTAGATTTTCATTTTTAAATGAAATTTTTACTGATTAAGGATTGAAAGTTATCTTTATCTAAGTATGAAAACAGTTCCTTAAAAATAAATTTACAAAAGATGAACTGGTCTTTCCAATAGTGAAGTTTGCTAATTCTATCCTAAATTCTCCAATTATTATCCTGCAATTTGTGGCATATCACAAGAAAAGTCATTCTTGATAAGTGTATTCTTAGTGCAACTACCAGAAAGATGCGAATTCATCCTCATCTTCTGTTGAATTCCAGTTTAACTAGCGTCGGGATATAGGCCGATAGACTTCCATTCCTCTCTCTCTCTCTCGCTCTGTCTGTCTCTCTCAACACATCATCAGTAAATCTCCTATTTCAATTCGTTTTAGAAAACTTTGAAACACAAGAGCAGTCCACCCGTTGGTATATTATTCAGCAAGTCGGACCCAACACGGTTAACATTGGGTAGGAAATTTAACGCACTTAGTTAAGCTGCTCGTCAATTGAACGAAGTAAACCACGTTGCGCTCGGTTAGTATATAGTGGGCGACAACTTTGAAAGATCGAGTGTCGATAGTTTCGAATGCAAACAATCTCAGGGTGTTGGAGTTCATTCTTAAATTCGCTTCGGTTTCTATTGCAGCTCCAAAAAAGTCAGCTACTACTAGTAACCGCGGAGAGGAAAACAAAGAAACAATTGAAACTACAAATGCAGCAATTAAGAAAGGAAACTATGTAGCACATACGGTATGTCATATGTGTAACTATACGGAGAAGCATTTAATGGGTTCTTACTCATCACTATCAGTTGCATTATGGTTTGTTTATAATCTAATATTGTGTTTATTGTAAGGTTTTTCATTGCAGTTAATTTGCATAACATGCATTCTAAGTAAGCATCAATACTTAACTGTAGGGGAGAGATATAGACTTAATTTTCGTTAAAGTTCGGTAGTATTAGTAAATACTTAGAATAGAAGTGATGAGATTCAGGTGAACATTTCGTAAGAATAAACTTTAGAAACAAATTTTGATCAGCTTAAATTCGCTTTATTGTTTAAGGTTATATCAATATTTTATAAGTAAACTTGAGGTACACTAAAATAAACTTGTAATTCTTTATATTAAAATAGTTGTCATAAATTTTAAAGTCAATTAATATTTATCCAGAAAAATTACACTAAGCGCTAATAATAGTTTTTCTTCGGGGATGTTCCTTGACCTGAGATGTCTTAGTCCGCTCCATTCTGCACATTGAACAAAAAATTTCAATAACCTTGACAATATAGATTGCGTATATAATAAATATTAATATGCGATATGCTAAGTAAACTCATCAAATAGACGTCCAGATTGTTCTGTTTTTTGTGAGACTTTTTTGCTGCACAATGCAATTTTATAAAGTTTTTGAATTGATCTTAACTTTTAATTTATTGCTATTCTAGATAAAAATTTAGATAGGCTTCATTTAGTAGGCCTACGAGTTTTCAAGTAACGATTTATGTTCTTTTAAACATATCTTATCGCAAGTTACCTAAAAGTGAACCCTCGTATTGAAATACTTTGCAATCTAGTTGTGTGTGCCGCAAATTCTGGTTTTATTTTAAAGGCGTTTTTAATAACATTAAATAACCTTAAAATTACAAGCACCGTTAGAAATGCTCCAACACAGGTAACATATTACATGCGTATTTTATTTTGTAATAGCACACACATATTAGCTAATAATATTTTCAAACAGGCTAAAGTGTATTAATTGCATTGCAGCTCTATATCAATGGGCCCAACTTATAATAGGCCAATATAATACAGAAGTAATTAACGGAAGAACCTGCTAAAAGCTCAACATATTTCTACGGTACAGTTTGTACAAGACCTTATTTTGTCTGTAATATCTGTCACCTGTTTCTACACTTCCAGTTTAAAAGAGATGCCAATGTTAAGTGCCAGTTATCATTAAATAATAATTTATTTAAACTCACCTCAGATTCTCAGAGAGAATGGAAGTCTGGAGTTTATCTTATTTAGACGGGAAGAGCGCTCAGCAGGCTGTTGAGTAGATTGACCACAATCGTGATAATGGAATCTAGAACCGCTCCCAGAGACAGTCCACCAATAATCGAAGTCAAACCGCCGACGCCGTCCAACAAACCAGCCTCGGCTTGCAGAGTGCAAGCAGCCAGCACGATCAGAGCGAGAGCCAGGAACTTAGACATCTGAATTGCACAACAGTTTGTTATTAATGATAAGTTCCAACAGCTTACTGCTACTGACGGAATGCTCTGAAAATGAAATTTATATTTTAAGTTGCGTGATCTTTCAGAGAACGTTTTATTGATTGCCAGTAAGAGATTTTTCAAATGTTATTTACGAATACGTGGAGAATTTAGCTATAGGAATATAACACTTACTTTGATCAGATTGAGTGAAGTTCTCTGTGGTCAGTGAAGACGTTTACTCGTAGAGTTTTGAGTTGATAACTTTTCTCATCCTCGACTCTGTTTTTATAAACGAGAGAACAGTGGAACATGTGTCGCCAAATCGCTGAATTAACGAAATCTGAATTCAGAACAATTATCCTCTCAAGAGGTATTGTTAAAAATAATTCATTATTTCTTACACTTACTATGGCCTACTCTACTGCATGTGGTTTTTCTATAGCTTCTAAAGCTGAATGCTAATTAATTATTGAATAGTTTATTTCTTTATACGAGGTCAAATTAATATTCATATACATCTTTAATGGTTTTTTAGCAACAAATTAAAATAAATTAATAAACACCCATTGCATCCAAACTATATTTTAATTAGTGTCTCACTGTTTAGGCCTATTTCAATAGATCTAAACAAAAAATATTTTCCACCATAAATTATACTTGTTTTCTGTTAAATATAAATTTTTTGTTTTTTTTGGTTTTATATAACTTAAGTTATGTGGATTAATTTTTAGTATAGAATTCATTCAAGTATTTTTCACTATTGAATAAATCAATCGTAGGTAGAGATTATTTAGATATCACATGAGATATGCCTACAAAATGGCTAAATTTGTGGAAGTTACTCTAATGCCTTATATAGATTTTAATCCGGCAGCAGTCCGAAAATAATAGTCACTTAAAGAAAATTAATTGACTAAACCATGGATCCCAACTAAATAATGATCGTATTGTAAATTGGAATGTTAAAATGTGCTCAATGCGTTAAATGAAATAGGCTATGCTTTAAAATATTACGTGTTATAGACCTACTACCGAAATGAAAGACCTTTAGCAAAATTCCAGGTCATAGTCACAAAATAAGAGAGAGTAAATATCAATTTGCTATTTTATAATTTGCTAAATAGGCCTACTTAAACTTTCATTAATTACAAGTGTTGCCTCACAGAGCAGCTGGAATAGATCATTTAATTAGGTTCAATATCTATAATCTTCCAACAGCCTGAGTTAATTTTGTTTCGATGAGATTTTCCTTTTAAAATAGAATTTTACATTTTGTCCAAGTTGTGCTTTCAGCTTCCACCGACTTTTAGTTTTTCTTCTGCTAGGCCGAATATATTAGGAATTATCTTAGCGACCAACATAAACAATGAGGTAGCTTCTGATATTTAGAACTGCCATCGGCATAAACCTGCAGTAAAATATTTAATGTGCCTTAAACATTGCAGACTCAAAAGTAACATTTAATGAGGATAATTACATTTTAAAACATGAATTCGAAACTTGAGCATTTTAATTTAATAGCATATATACTGCCACAGAGAGGCCTGTATGTCTATTTGTATATTTTTACATGTCGAATTGGATGTCAAAATCCTTGTTGATATCAAATTTTGTTTGCAATTTATTGTAGCCCAGGAGATGTAATTTAATTTATCTCTTTCTCGATTTCTCTATTTTTCTGACAAGACGCAGCTAGGTCCGTGGTACATAGAGCCTCTTCTTATACACATGCGCTGATCTTTACGCTCCTTAAGAAGCATACCTTGGATCATTAAATTAATCTATTAAAAGTTGATGTGCCTGATTCAAACCTTAATTTAGCCTGATACTTTTGAATAATATGGCTTCTGATGTGACTTTTTCAATAGGCTTACCTTAATAGCGCAGAGCACTTTTCGCGATATATAGCAATGTGAGTTAGGAATAATATTGTGCTACTTCCTGTATAATGTTCACCATCGTCGTAAACATAGGCAACTAACAAAGCATTTTTCTTTAGAATATGGATCATATTTATATAATAACAATTAAATTGGACTTTATCCATTTCCAAATAATGAAGCTGCAAATTAAAAGGCAAAACTACCTACCCTATCCACATTATCTTTGTTCAGATACATTTTTCAATTAAAATTTCAATAGAGTTAGATTTCATTCTGCAGCTGTTTTCTTAATTAATTTGACATCATAACTTTTCTCTTATCATTATTAATACTCTTAATCTTACTCATATCCATATTCATAATTCTAGTTCTAGTCTTTTTCTCATTCTAATTCCCATTCTTATTTATAATTTTTACTATTCTCATTCTCATATATAATTTGCATATAAGTTCGCAATATAAAATATAATTAGGCATTTTTTAATTGTCAGTATTAATGAATAGTAAATACTTAATTATGAGAGCCTTCCAACAAAACCCAAGTATTGGTTCTTTCAGTATTATGATTCAATAGGAAAGTATTAGAATATCGAAATGTAGGCCTACGTGGTACATTTAAGTGAACCAAATGTAGTAAATTTTCACTTACAAAGAGAAAATTTCTTGAAAGAAGCACCCTGCGCAAATTGAATAAGGACAATCTCCCCTAACATTTAATTGAAAATAAATTATAAATTTTAAACTATAACATGTTTGAAATTAAGTTATTAAGTTATATTGTTTAAACCTTTTTAAAATTTATAAGTACCATGAGCAGCAGATGTTTCATTTAAATAGTAGTCTATAAATGGACTAAAACTAATTCCTTTAAAACTAGATTTCTGCAGCTCTTGTACGTAACAGAAGACCAGTTGACACTTGAAGCAATATAACTGGTTTGTATGTTATTGTTAAAGCTTACTTTTGATTTATGCTAATACAATTTAGTCCATCTGATAACGTCTACACGAAATTGGGTACCGTGCCATTGGAGAATTATATCAGAAGTAATATTTATGAGAAACATGGAGGCACTAGCAATTTTTGAGCAATGTCACTTCATATAATTATCCTCCTGATAACATTTAAATAACATTTAGGCTGTAATCAGGGGCCTATCCAAACAATTTTCATAGGGAGCAAAATATATTTTCACGACCCTTTTTGTCATACGCAACCGTTTTATTAACTCTTTTATTTCATGCTTGCAAGGATTTTATAATGATTGTTGTTTTTGTTTGTAATTAAATATGCTTACCATTCGACTGATGAAATTACAATTAATAATATTAATTAATCACTGACGACTTATTAACTGAAACTTGTTTAAAAATCTTATGGATTTTATGATTCGACCGTGAGAGGTTTAAGTTAACTGGAATTAACGAACAATGTTAATGTACCTTTGTAGGCCTCGTAGCAATAGATTTGACTAATGATTTTGTTTAAAAAGTAGTCGAAAATCCCCTCAAGGACTGTATTATTCTCCATCGGAGCATAATATATTACTACATAAATGTCTGGAAGATCATCCAGAAAATTCTCAATGTTATCTAGTATATTCAAAATTTTATTATATTTCTAATATATGATTACATAAATATTCAAAATTTATTATTTCAGAAAATGGCTTACACCACTCTACTGCTGTTGGGAGTGCTGGCTATGGCCGCAGTCGGCACAGAGGCTGGACTACTGGACGGTGTAGCTGGTCTCACCACAACCATTAACAGTTTGAGCCTATCAACACTTCTGACCGCTCTGCTCGGTGTTGTATTTAAACTCGTCGTTAGTCTGCTTACTAGTCTGGGTGCCAGCGTCACCGGTCTGCTGGGAGGACTTACTGGTGGAATCCTCGGTTAAGCGTCTAGACCGAGATATATCAATCGTCGTACAGAGTAAGACTTCGTTCTGTAATACTATACTGTATATCTAAGCTGTTAATTTGTTTATCACCACAGTATATCAACGTTATCAATAAAGTAGAGGATTTCTTCGTAGCCTACAATTTGTTCTCGTATGATCTACATATATGATTAACCAATGCATTATTGGCATATGTTGACAATTAATCAACGGTCGTAGTATGGCTCAATTATGAATATGACGTTACAAACCACTGTAATTGTTGTAGGCCTACACGTTGTCTGTTAATGTAATTATTACCTGGAGAATTAAATATATTAGAACATAATATTTAGAAGAACTAATGTAGTAAACTCTGAACTTTTTATGTTTCAGATGAAAAGGGAAGTTCCTGAAAATTCTCCAATCCAATAATTACATCAACAGCATCCATCGATTTTATTTAAAGTCGATGTCTATCATATTTATAGCAATTTTTATGATAATTAAAAGTCGATTTAATTTTAAATTTTTGCAACTGTATTAGAGTTCATCTTTGGACAATCTAATTCTATGCATGCATACGTGACAATTATAATGAAATAAAAGTCATCATTAATTACTCGATTTCTGCATTCTTTCATTACTGCGAACAATTTTTAAATTACAGGCACACAAAGCGACTTTAGTTTGTGAAGTACTTGTGCATATTATATCTTGTGGAAATGATTTTCGTATCATTCATCAGGTTAATCTTGCACAGAATATGCTCGCAATATATGACAACTGCAATTGTCGTATGGGAGCTATATTTGTTCCATGCTCCTTCTTAAACTGTTGGTTCATTGACTGTCTCAGCAAATATGAATATTCTTCAAATCATTCTCAATATGGGAGACATGGGAGTGTTGAATTGGAATTAGATTTTAATTTAACATTTCTCGGGAAATGATCATGCTACCGGGAAAGCCTTACCAAATACACCTGGCCAGTTTTACTTCGATTACATTTTGTTCCAAAGAGTACTTATAAATACGACTTTGAATATATTCATTTAATTCCTTTCATCAGAAAGCTGAATGAGTGAACAACTCATTACATTAATGGCTGCCACAGACACTTCAGACGCTTCGTTTCATATTAGCGACACTTTTGACTACTTACATTTCCTGTCCTGAAGCGCGGCATAGAGAACAAGAACTGAAAAAGGTAGGGAAAGTCATATTTTACAAAGCTGAAGGTTAGAGGCCTGTATGAAAACATAACAGTAATAGTACAAGTACTAGTAATAATAATAATAATCATAATAAAAATAATAATAATTACAATAATAATAATAATTATAATAATAATAATATTATTATTAAGCGCGAGAATGCCTTTATTTGGCAGCGACTATCTATTGAAGCGAGAAAAATCTGTTCCTTGGCAGCGACTGTCTATTACTCTCCAGCGATTCAATGCAGTCTGTTTCAGTGGCACTTTGGCATATGCGTCTTTTCAGAGTGTAGAGAAATTATTTTAATCGCTTCTTTTTTTAAACTTTTAATTAAATAAATTATCGTTTATCTTTTTAGCCTAGGGCCCTTTACAGCCAAGGCCATTAAAAAATAATAATAATACAGTCTGCTTCAGCAGTTCTTTTAAGCCGAATGTTGACCTCGAGTAGCCGGGCGGCAATTCAGCATGTATTGCGCGAATCGCTTTATCAAACTTCTGGTTCTTTACACCCGGGGTAAAATTTCTAATTTTAGCAATTTATAATAAATCATAATAATAGTAATAATTTTCTTTGGCAGAGGCTGACTTCCTGCGTTTCAATGTTGTCTTTTTCCGTGGCAGTTTGGCTAATGCAGCTTTCCTGAGTGTAGATGTATTAATTTAATCGCTTCAATTTTTAACTTTTAATATATTAAAGTCTCTTAGCTTATTTTTAGCCCATGTTCCTATACATCCCAAGGCATTAAAAAGTAATAATAAACAATCATCAGTGACAGTATTGATGCAAATCCAATTAGGTGAGGAAATGATGCAAGTTCCAAAATCAAGGAATATAAAGATAAATAACATTAAATAAATTGAGGTTTACATGCTGGTCTCAACTCAGGGATACTGGATAAAAAGGAGATTGAAAAGATAAGTCTTCAACTGCCTATGGGTCTGCTCGTAAGAAAGTATATGCCGATGTTATTTAAAAGAAGATTTCCGAGATTGGATGGAAGAGAATTCCAGATCTGCAGTGAAGAATGCTGGGTAGAAAGATTAGATAGCTTAGATAGGGAAGGCTATATGAGATGTAGATTCTATGGAATGAGAACGCGATATGATAAAAAAAATCAGATAGTTACACCCCTATATTTCGATTGAAATTTCTTTAAATAAAATTTGAAGTAAACGTAAAACTTAGACGTGAACTTAAATAAATTAAATGTAGGATGGTTACTCAAGCAGAAAGGCCGTTTTGACAGTGTTAGTCTAACATATTGTTATAAAATCTTTCGATTTAAAGGGACTAAATTGGTAACTACACAATAAGCAAAATACGTTGAAACTACCAGGAACAAGCAAATTCATCATAGTCTTCCATTGAATCCAGTTTAACTAGGGTCGGTGTGTATACGTATAGTCATATATTCTCCACTGTCAAACACAAAGACATCGTCACTGGCTCCAGCCTATGGCGATGTTTTAGTGTTCGACAACACCGAATCATTGCTGCAGTGATAATTCGATGTCTTAGCGATGCTACACGGTAAGATACTGGATCGCAGATCAGTATGTGGGAGATTGAAATCCTTGGCTGGCCCGTCACTGCTATCACATTCGAGAGATTAAAGTGATGTTAAATTTGCTTTACGGCTTTATACCATATTGTCAGCCAATCCATCTTTCCATTCATTTTAGAAATCTTTGCAAAACAGTTGCAGTCCACGGTTTGTCTAGTCTTCAGCAATAAAGACACAAAGAGGGTAACATAATTGGCACATTATTTATAATATTATTAATAAATATATATATATATATTTATTCATATATATATATATATATATATATATATATATATATATACATATATTATAATGAGCATATTATAGGTCACAAAAAGAAGCAGTTAAATGTTTTCACTGTTGTATTATATTTTGCTAACATTCGTATATTGAGTTACTAGTAACATTTTCATTGCATTTGATTAGCATATCAAGCACTTTATTTCAAGTGAAACAGCAACATTTAATTGTAGCCTAGAGGCGCTTAGTTTAAGTTAAAGGAATATAGTAAAATCTAAAATACTTAATACTTAAAATAGCATTGAGGAGAATCAGGTGGCCACTTCTTAAGAATAAAATTTAAAAACACATTTTGATCGGTATAAATTCGCTTTACTGTTTAACATTAGATCAGTGTTTTTATAAGTAAATTTGCGTTACAATAAATTAAACCAAAATTCTTTACATGAAAATAGTTGTCAGAATATTTTAAAGTCTATTGATGTGTAGTGACGAAAGTAGAACTAAGCGCAAATATTCGGATTTCTTCTGTGATGTTTCTTGCTGTTAGGTGTCTTAGTCCTCTCCGTTCTGCGAATAGAATAAAAAATATGTGAATAACCATGATATTATAAAACATAGAAGACATGCAAAGTTAATATTAGTATGGGGCAAACATCATTTATAGAAACTAGCACGAGAACAGCTGTCCAAATTATTCTCATTTTTGTCAGATTTTGTTAAAGTACACAGCAATTTCGGCAAGTTATAATAGAGCTTTTCTTTTAACTTAATGCTAAACTAGGTCAAAATTAATATACATTTTGTACAGGTTTTAAAGGAAAGATTTACGTTCTTTTCTAAGGTGTCTCGTCGCAAGTTTCTTAAAAGTGAATTTCTATCATATAAATATGTGTCAATCTAGTTGTTTTCCGCAAATATAGTTTTTATGCTAACAGCGCTCTTAGTAACACGAATTAATATTAAAATTACATGTAGCAATATCATTACCATAGCTCAGTTATAGGACACATTCTAAGGGGGAAGGTCTATTAATAGAGGTCATAGAAGGTAGAATGGAAGGAAAGAGAGGCAGGGGCAGGCCGAGATTAGGTATGTTAGATAATTTAAAGACCCACTCATATGTGAAAATGAAGAGGAAGGCGGAAGACAGAGAAGAGTGGAGGCGTTATGTACCATGAACTTGCCAGTAGGCAGTGCACTAAGGGAGAGAGAGAGAGAGCTCAGTTACAAATATGTACTTAACAAATTTTAACTCATGATATATTGAAATAGGCGTATGACATTTCTTTGACAAATATGCACATTAACAAAATTAGTGTATATCTAACCGTAAAATGAGTAATATTAAAATAATTAGAATAAATATTAGTACCTCGATTTCATTAGCAATTATATGCAGGCCTACCTGTGTATAGTATATAATTGTGACATTGGGCAGAATCAGTTAAATCCCTATTATAGCTATATGGTACGGTTTGAACCTAACTTTATTTTGTGTGCAATAATTTTTAAAAGTGACAACACTACTAGTGCAAAAAAGATGACAATGTCAAAGTATTAGCGATAGATATTAGATCAACTAGTGATCGTTAATTTATGATTTAGTTTTCTTCACCTCGAATTCTCCGAGATACGGGAGAACTGAAGATACTCTTATTTAGACGGGAAGAGCGCTCAGCAGGGAGTTGAGCAGATTGACCAGTATCTGAACAAGAGAGTCGATAACCTTTCCAAGAGACAATGTACCAACGATAGAAGTCAGGCTGGCGACGCCGTCCAACAAACCAGCTTCGGCTTGTAGAAAGCAGGCAGCGAGCACGATCAGAGCGAGAGCCAGGAACTTAGACATCTGAATAGCACAATAGTTTATTATTAACTATTAAGTGTGACGATGCTTTACGCTACTGATGAAATGCTCTCAGTATTAAATTTCCATTTAAACTTATTTAATCGTTCGCAGAACACTCATCTAAAATATATAATACTACTTGCATGTTGGAGATAGTGAAATTGCTATTAACAAACATGTGCAAAACATAGCAATGAAAAGTTAACACTTACTTTGATAAGATGTAGTGCTGTCAGTGAAGACGTATAGGCCTACTCCTAGAGTATTGCAGGTATCAGTGAGTTGATATCTTTCCTCATCTTCTGCTCTCTTTTTACATACGAGAGAAACATGTGTCGCCAAGCTTCTGAATTAATGAAATCTGAATGTATAACTATTCTCCTCTTAAGAGATATTGTGAAAAATAATTCTTAATTTATGAAGCTTACTATAGATCCCTAGCCTACTCTACTCTATGTAGTTTTTCTATAGCTTGCAAAGCTGAACGCGAATTAATTACTGCATAATTAATTTCTTTATCGGAGGTCGAATTCATATTTCTATAAATTCTAAATGATTTTCTCTAGGACTAAATGAAAATAAGTTAATATAATATCGTGTTCACCAAATAATATTTTAAATGGTTTCTCTTTGTTAGTTTGAGTGGAAATATTGTTCTAAAATAGGCCTATATTAGAAATGTTTACTAAACTTTAATTTCTTGGTACGTTTATATAGGCCTCTACATGTACATGTATACTGATTAATGGTTGGCACATAATTCCGCCAAGTATTTATTTATCATTAAAAAAGCAATTGTATTTAGCGACTACTTAGTCATCACATATGGTGTGGATACAAAAATGTTAAATTTGTGACGATGATCTCTGCGTTTTAGCAATTGTTTTACTGCCAGCCACTCAGAAAATTGTAACTTCATTAAGACTTAATAGGCTTTAACTAAATGAGTTGGATCTTAAGCAAAAATTTTATCGTAAGGTCTACTCATTAGGAAAGTCAAAATATGCTCCATGTACGTTACATATTGCCGAAATTAAAAACTATTAAGTTCTACATCGCAACCCAAAAGAATGTAATTAACAGCAATTAAGGAGAAGTATATCCTCGCAACGCTTGGGACAAACATAATCTTAATTATGGTCAAGAACTATGGTAGTATTAAACTTTTGTAGTTGATTTACTGCCTTTTAATATTTATATTGCTACCAAACTTTCAGAAAATACTAATTACTAGAAAACAATAAATGGTTCATAAGTGAACAATGGGTTTCTACTAAAACGTTTATAGTACTCAATAATAAAAATAAAAAATATGCTCTATATTCATAAAAAACTGTATATGTTCTCTTTCAAAATTAAAGACTATTTAAGAATTATAAGTCAATGACCATAAAATGAAAGAAAAATTAGGCCTACTATGCCTCATCTCAAACTCAATAAGGGTTACCCATATATAATTATAGTTAAAATAGACTTCAACCAGATCCAAATAATTGCGCTTCAAATTGCAAAGCTAACTGCTGCCCTACCCATAACATTATTATGCAGATAACGTTTTATAAGTTGAGCTTCCATGGAGTAATGCATTTTTGCCGCAGATGTTTATCATAATTAATTTTACTGCTTTTATTATTTATTATTCTCTTCTTTATCATTTTCCTTATCCATATTCTTAGTCTTATTCTTATTTTTATTCTTATTTATATTCTTGCTATTCCTATTCTTATTCTGTAGCCGGAAAGATAGGACTATGTCCTCACTGGTGGCCATCATGCAGGATAACTAATTAATAATTTTAGGTTCTTTGTATCTTTTTGTGTTCTTTGCATGATGTTTATGCAAAACGTACCATGTTTCAAATATCTGACATTGTTCATTTACTTTCCAAGCTGTTTGATGATTGCAATACTCTTCTACCAAATGGTTTGACTTTCAGCAGCATGATGCTCCAGCTCATACTTCTCGTCATGCACAGGAATGGATTAGCGAGAGAAATCCGCATTTCATCAAGAAGAGCGAATGGCCTCCAAACTCTCCCGATCAAAATTCTCTTGATTACCATGTCTGGGGAACCATGCTGCATCTCTATCAGAAACACCAGTCGAAGCCTAAAAACAAGACAGAACTGCCGGAAGTACAACAATCAATTTCGGAGAGACTGCCTCAAGCTGGAATCAAAAAGGCTGTCCTAGCCTTCCGAAAGCTACTGCAGTCCTGCGTAGCAGCTGGAGGAAAGCATATCAAATAGGCAGTAATGCTAGCAGATACAACTGGTTCTTTCTGAACCACCACAACGACCCTTTTCAGGGCCAAAAAATAAAATAAAATAATTTTTTTATTTACAGTACATTCAAATACGGGGGGGGGTTGCACTGCTGAAACTTTCATAACTGGCCATTCTGTGTTCTAAAACCGATAAAAATTGGCCACCTCACCAAAAATTAGTCCTTTGGTATTTGGTAAAAGTTTGATTTGAAAATGTTAACAATAAAGATATTCAAACTTTTTGCAGGTGTTATCACTTTTTTACTCACTCTGTATTTATATATATATATATATATATATATATACATATATATATATATATATATATACATATATATATATATATATATATATATATGTACACATATACTTATTCTTATGCTTTTCATGTTAATTCTCATTCATATTCTTATTAGTAATTCATCTTTATTTTTCTATCCCTGTTCTAATTTTTCTTTATATTCTTTCTTCTATTCCTTTCTCATTTTCATTGTCATTTTAATTCTCATTCTCAAAATTTAATATTGATATCATGTTTTTCCTATTATGATATTTACAATGAAATTAGAATTGAATACTAGTTTCACATTTATGAGTAAGCTACATTTTCATTTTACTTGCAATAATTTCGTTAAAACTGATTCGGGTAAAGGAAATTATAGCAATACATTTCTAATTGGAAGTTCTTATGGATAATGACCATTGAATTTAGAGCTCTCAAACAAGTTCCAAGCATTTATTCTTTCGGTATCACAATGTTATTCGAAAGTTGAGGAACGTCGTTATATGTGATAGCCTACATAATAATTTATTAATATTTATTATAGCCTTTATTTTTATTATAATTTTGAATAAGAGACAAACATGCAACAAACTTGCCTCTACTGAGATACATTTTTCCTGAAAGAAGCACCATGCGCAATTTCAATATGAAAACGTTCTCATACTCTTTAATTGAAAATACATTATGAACGTTAAATAATTAGAAATTGAGTTATTAGGTTCATTGAGTGAACCTTTTAAAATTTCCTGTCACGTGAGCAGCAGATGTTTCATTGATAAAAAAGTTTATAAATTTACTGAAACTAATTTTGTGTAACCAGACTTCTGCAGCTCCTGTTCGCAACGGAAGATCAGTACGCACTTTTACTAATATTACAGGTTGGTAATTCGCACTAAATTCGAATTTTAGATATTCGTAGTCTAATATAATTCAGCCGATACTGTCTTGGTAGAAAGGCATTGTACAATATTCGCAGAAATTATAAGTTTAAACAATTAAAGCACATGTATTTTTTAGACATTAATCTCCTCTATTTATACCCCTACTACTGAGAGGTACATAACAAATTGACCTACGCTTTAGAAAATTAGAGAAAGAGATTTCGATAGATATGCAACTTCTAGGCCTATTTTATTTTTTACATTTTATTTTATTCCATAGAGTTACACACATGGCATACCGAATGTGCTGCATACTTTACGTTCTTTTTTGCTGTTTTTTAGTTTTCAATATTTCCTCCTTTTTCTTTCTATGGTATTTGTAATCGTTGCCTTTTGTTGGCGCTCCAATAACAGCCGGTGCGGATTTAAGAATAACCTGCAACACCTTGCGGATTAGGTCTATATAGGGCCTACATTCAAAGCTGTCCACACTCGGTCTTCCAAAGTGGTCGCCCACAAAGTACAAATTCGAGCAATTTGGCTTTACTTCGTCCAATTACAGATGTCAGAGTTTACTCATCTATATTCCGCCAATAACTATTTCTTTGCAGCAGTCTAAAGGCAAAACTTAGAAAAATAACAAAGTTTCAAATACCTATTAAAATATTTCTAAATTAGTAAATGCTAACGCCTTGTTCATTAAAACTAGTTAAGCCTTTTATTGGTTTTGCGGCTCAAATGTATGAAGTTCGTAAAACGAACTGTTCTAAAACGTTCATTATTATATTGTTAAACTTAAGTTCAAGTTGTTGACCTGTTCCAAAATTCGTAAAACGAACTGTTCGAAGAACGCAAGAAGTAACAACGTATAAAATACATTCAGAAATAGATGCAGAAAATTAATTAAATGAAAAATAAGAGCCTAGCATATACATGCAGGCTAATTTGTAATACTGTCAACTAAAGCTGTTCCTAAAGGACTTCATGAAATCACCTCAGAAACTGCAGCATTTCATACCATCGGAGCAGAATAATCAATTACGCAAATTACTGAAAGATCATTCATAGAATGTTCGATGTTATCCATGTTCTAATATGTCATTTGGATTGTAATAAACGCTTAAAGAAATATTTGAAACGATTAATTCAAATTCTTGATTTTAGAAAGTATCTTACACTACTCTACTGTTTGTGGGAGTGCTGGCTATGACCGCAGTCAGCACAGAGGCTGGACTACTGGACGGTGTCTCTGGTCTCACTACAACCATTAACAATTTGAATCTCTCAGGACTTCTGACCTCCCTGCTCGGTGTTGCATTGAAACTTGTGGTTAGTCTGCTCACTAGTCTGGGTGCCAGCGTCACCGGTCTGCTGGGAGGACTTACTGGTGGACTCCTCGGTTAAGCGTCTAGACCACGATATATCAATCATTACATCGAGCAAGATTTCGGCTGCTGTAATAAATTGTATAATTAAATTGCTAATTTGAATGTCTTAATATTTTGAAACACGAATTAGCAACTTAACTTTAATTTAACTTTCCGCACACATTTTAGCAAACACAAAGACATACGTTTTAGTTAATAACCAATAAACATCATAAATTTAACGCTTTTTTGAAACGTCAAAAATTTTATTGAAATTAATTAAACCGATGATTTAAGGTCCGGGTTTTCACCTGTTGAAAGCCTAAGAGATAGCATAACTTAGTGATGTGATGATGAATGATGAAGATGAACAGTGATGAATCGCTGTTTTCAATGATTGGCGTTGATATGCATTATCAATAATTATAATTGTTTGACGACGATTGGCAGATGGACACTAAATTTTAATATCATGTTGCAGTAGTCATGGCCAGGTCTACAACTGTATAATCGACATGCAACTTTCCTTGAATTAAAAATGTCAGCGTTACTGACATCAAAAGCATTTTAGTTTTCTTGTGCTTTTCTCTTCTTCTTTGTGTTAGTTGATATACAACTAGAAAAGGAAGGAGAACGCCGTTCCTACTAAATTCTACGATTTCCAACCCGAACGCCCTTCCCATCAGAAAATGGTAACAGAAATGCTTTCCCATACGTAGTATTCGTGAAAATACTAACTACCTTGAACATTCGATTTGACTGAACATTAAAAAATCGAATAAAAGTTTATAAATTTAAAAATACACGCAATTATATTTACAAAGAAATAATTTATAGAAATAAATAACACAATAATTAAATGCCGGCAAAGCCAATGTCAGCGTCAGCTTCCCCACTCGAAAGCGATGTCAGTGACGGGAGAGCTCAGGATTCGAACTCCGCACACACCGATCCGCAGTCGAATATGTTGTTGGTGATGATAGATTTAAGTGCGATTCTTCACCAACCAGGGAGGTAGACCTGCCCTCAGATTCCACTCCCATCTCGCTCTTCACCAACTCTGATATCATAGAAAATTGCTCCCCACCAATCAGCTGACTGCTGCGCTCCTGCCTCATTCCAGCAGCACTAGGCTGCTGTTGATGTAGCAGTGGCAGACCAAGCAGCTGCTGATCATATCTCGTGGGAGCAGACGGAGCTCTACCGAGAGGCTGTTTCAGAGCATTGACCTCCAGACTGGATGGACGGTTGACGTCGAACGGTGAGAGCAGGTCAGCTGTGGGTTGAGCGTAGCCGTCCTGCGGCGGCTGAGAGGTGGCGGCGTCAGGACGCAGAAGAACCCGAGGGATCAACCCAGCCGGTGATCCGATCGGGTTCTGCGTCGGGTGACCCATGAACGTGGGGCGCCTCACTGCGGAGTCAGCACTCGCAGTGGCCAGGCTCGAGAGCTGAGGCCCTGCCCCTCGCAGAAGTTTGTGGGTCGAGGAGTGTGGTGGAGGCAGGGAGCCAGATGATCCAGGTGAGATCACAGTAAACCCGATATGCTATCGATCGAAGCTCTGATGTTGTTGTTGTTGCTTCAGGAGATTGAAATGAAGCACCCGCTGAATCTGAGGCCTCCGCGACTGCATCTTCTTCTTCTGTTTCTTATGAAGTGTCTGACGGCCGTGATTATCGATTTGATCATGCTTCTCATGCTGTTCACAATGATCTTCAGCACTGTGTTGTTCATGATAATCTTCAGCACCGTGCAGTTCATGATGTTTTTCTTTACCGAGCGGTTCATGATGATCTGAAAAAATGATGCTCTTAAAAAATTATTATAAATGCGCGACTTAGCCGTAAAAAATGTTATCTTTACCAAAGCTAAAATTGCGAAAATTAAATATGCGTAGCTTTCATTTTTATTGCGCTTTAATGGATGAACGTGCTAGTTTTACTGCTGTAGTTATTATTCTATGGACTTATGTCTAAAATAAACGAGTGATGATCAGCTGGAAGAGCTGTATGCCATGGACCTATCGTTTGCAGTGCACTAGAATATATTTGTTTGATTGACTTTGAATCAAATAAAGATGATGAATTGCACACCTTAAACGATAATTTAAATTTAGCAAAATATAGCTGCTTATACTGAAGTTACACATCATCTGTGTTACTTAATAAAATCTTTTTGTCGAATCCGCACGGCTGAACTGACCACCATGAAATTCAAATGAGAATTTGCTAGTGCGATGGTAACTTATCTTGGCCACGTATGGACACGCCTAGAACAATCTGAAGCCCTTCCACGTGTAGTATGCTGCAGAGTACTAGGAACGTTACAAGGAATGCACCGCTATAGTGTTGTCAAAAATCTATGCACTTCTTTCAATTTTCTGACAATCCATTTACTACACAAATTTTGTTAAGCCAAACTTATTCATAAGTGACTAAAAAATAAATCATCGTCATCAATAGTAAAGGCAAACATCTTTGATCTCAATCATGCTAATAGACAAGACTATACGGATCTAGCTATCTTTAGAAAAAAATCTTCAGCTACTTTTTATAAATAATATGTAAAAGATGCTTGTACAAGCTGAAGCGAAATTCCAACTTCTATTAGAAACATCAGCTCTATTCCGACATTGTCTTTAAATACAACCGTTACTTACTAACCAGCTGGTATTTCTAACCAAACACTTGTACGTTTGAGATAATTTAGCAAACTTAATGTAAATTAATTTAAATTTTGTCTATCTAAATGCTTGTGAAGGCCTACAATAATTTGAAAAATATTTAGGCTCTCTCAATGTCTTTTACTGGAAGCTATACTTGAATGAAAGCTGAGTATTCAACTGCATGTAGATTGAATGACTTACGTCCGATTTGATGCCCAAGTTTTCATTCCATTTTTATGCAGATTTTTTGCACTTTAAGGACTTATTGCACTTATTACTTAGATTCTGATATTTGTTTGATTTTTGTCACAGGTTCATTGATGTGTTTAGTCGGTGGATTTTGTGGAAATTAAACATATTTATCTCGTATTTCTCTCTATCACGTAGTGGAAAATAACATGATCACCAAAATTGAAGCCAAAATCAATGTCATCCTGAATTTTCCCAAGGCAGCTGACAAGATATAATTTCGCCAATTCCTAGAAATCTTCAACTATTATCGACGATGCATTCCCCAGATGGCCCACTTAGTGACACAATTTGATTCGATGTTAAAGAAAAAAATGCAACGTTTTAATTTTCTGGCAAAGTAGTTGAATACTTTCGCATTGGAATTCACTTCTGGCGTTAAAATCAAAAACCCTAAAAACTCATAACCCTGACAATCCCGATTTTGGGCGACCTTTTGTAGATGCTTTCCAATTTTCCGTGAGGGTACCTGGACCAATTTAAATTTGACTTATATGAAGAACAAAATGGTTTGTTGAAGCCAAATTGCTGTATTAGTAAAAATTTGAACAAACAACAAACTCAATATTCAACTACAGGAAAAGAAACGTAGTTGGTTAACTGGTTGCCATCAGATATTATTATATCCGGACACTCTTCAGCCTGTACCATCCACTAATGATGCTAACACACCCAACTTAACTTCTAATAACTGACTCAACCATACGACGGAGAGTCTGTTAACAGTTCCCTCTGCTCCCTCCCTAGAGTCACTCAGGAAGTCAGTACATCATCATCGTTCAGCAGGGCGACCTGCTTATATTAAGGGAATATACTTCAATGCTAGACGTTTAAAAAATAAGTTGCATGCTCTGTATGATTTATTATATAGCTATGAATATCAGGTTAAATGTGTTTCTGAATCCTGGCTGAATGATACTGCTGTCAGTGATGGTCTATTAGATCCTGAAAGCCGTTTTAAATTTTATAAGTGTGATCGTAAAATGCCCCAGACCGGAGGAGGAGTGTGTATTTTCATTAGCCTCAGCTTAAACTCTTCTCAAGTTATGACTAGTTATGTGCTCAATGACATGGTCGAGATAGTTGCATGTGATATCTTAATTAACAATGTTTCTCTGTTTACGTTATATGTTGCTATTTTCCGCCGGCCATTAGTAATGAATAGTTTAATAATGCATTAGATTGCCTAAAGGGAATATGTGACGATGCAAATAAGTTCATTATTGTAGGCGATTTTAACATACCTAATTTTATTTGGCCTGACTGTTTTTACCCAAACGAGCATAAATATTTATGTTTTGCAAATTTTTTAAGTGATTATGGATTGCTGCAACTTATCGAGGAGACTACAAGAGGGACTAATACTCTCGATCTATTGCTTGTAAATGATCCATTAATGATGTCTACTTGTATTGTTGTTCCTCCATTTCTCAATAGCGATCACGATACTATCACATTCTCCATTGCTATCAATGCAGAGTTTTCGCCTTATCCTAGTAGCAACGAAATTAAGTATCTCTGGAATTCTGCAGATTGGGGTTCCATGCTTAACCATCTAAATTTTATATATTGGAATAACGTATTTTCGAAGTGACTGCAGAAGATTACCTATCCGTAATTATGACAGCCATTCTGGCTGGGGTGAAAATTCATGTCGCAAAGTGCAGAATATCAAATTCAAAGCGAATTTTATGCGTCAAAACTGTACCTAAAATTTCGACTTAAAAGGAAAAAGTTATGGCTGGCCATGCGCTTTGACAATACTGAAGCAGCCCAGCAGGCTTACTTAAATGTAACAGCTGACCTTGACCAAGCCCTAGTTCAAGATACTTACAGGAAAGAAATTAAAATCGCAAATTCCGGCAGTCTTGTAAAACTGTACAAGTACTTTAATTCAAGATTAAGCCACAAATCTGCTGTAGCTCCGTTACTAGGTCAAAATGGCGAACTTTTCACTGAAGATTTTGACAAGGCGGAGATTCTCAGCAAATGTTTTGCCCGTGTAGGACAGTAATATTATCCCTACTTCAATCCCAAGTACGACATCTACTGAATGCAAAGGGCATATAATTGCATCTACCGCTCCTTCTCTACACGTATGTACCATTTACTTTGAAACATGCAGTTTACAATGCAATCTAGGGGGAAAAGCGCATGGCTCGCCAGGTCCAGATAACATTCCAATGGCGATCTTTAAACAGCTATCCTTGTCATTACTGTACCCACTTTCAGTCCTCTTCAATATGATAATGCAAACAGCCATTATCCCAAACCTATGGAAAACTGCAATCACTATACCCAATTTTAAAAAAAGCCTTCCTCTAGGCCAAGAAACTACAGACCTACACATCTCACATGTGCAATGTATAAGGTCTTTGAGACTTTCATCAAGAAGAAATTATTAGACAATGATCAAAGAAATAACCTTATCAAGTGTTCCCAGCATGGATTCCATAAAAACCATGCAACCTGAACTAATCTTTGAGATACCTACACTGAGTGCTGTAGCTCTTTGGAAAAAAGCAGGATGTTTTAATAGCCTATATTGACTTTTCACGTGCTTTTGATTGCGTCTGTGCTTCTACGTTGATTTATAAATTGGCGCACATGGGTATCTCTGGGCAGTTGTCCAAATATATAAATGCAATGTTAACGAATAGATCCCAAATTGTCAAAGTAGGTGCTTCGTTATCCTCAAATCGTCCTGTCATGAGCGGAGTAGTGCAGGGGAGTGTCCTGGGTCCAATATTATTTGTCCTGTATATAAATGACATTGTAAAATCTTTGCCTAGTCCGCTTTAAACTAAATTATTTGCTGATGACTTAAAATCATTCATATCAAGAGTAAATCAGGACAGAGAGAAGAGAGAACCATGATCATTTATTTGTAACTGAATCAAAATATCCACAAAGTGCATACAATTAGACAGAATACAAATAAAACGGCCGTCAGAAAGAGCACAATTGAGCCCTATCTAGCTGACTACCGGAAACACGGAAACATAGCAACATAGCAACATAAGATCTTAGAAAAAAATTGAGATAATAAACATAGATAATGAATATGTCATTGAATTGTAAAGATCAGAACATTACGGACTAAAGCAGAAACTAAATATTAATAGAGCTAAAAGTGCACTAAAATTAAAACCGGATTCAAACAGTAGTAGGCCTACAGGCCGGACTAATATTATTAGATAACCCCTGAACGATCAGAGGTTCTACTGACTTGAAGACATTGTACAACTGCAAACATAGACATAGACAATCATTTCCAAGTATCAATTAAATGCTGTTTGTATATTTTGTTAAAAACTGATTCAGTGGAATAGGTTCTGATTTCACTGGGGATATCATTCCAAAATGTACAGCAAGAGTTTACAAAGGAGTTGAAAAAAGCACGATTAGATAGTTTATAAAGGTAATTAGTTGATTTAATGCGAGTAGGATAACTATGACCAGCCTGATTTAAGCAGAATAGATTGGCCGTAGAAGATGGGACAGAATTGGAAGAATTTAAGCATCGGAAGATAATTTTAGAGATTCGTAGATTTCGTAAGAGATTAACAGGGAATGCGTTGTATTTGAGATAAAAATTTTTAACATTATATATAGTATCTATCAACGTTCTGCAAGGTTCTAAGTACTCGGTTGGAAGCTAAGATCAGGGGCTCAATTATGTAATTACAATTAAAACTATAAGCTTCAATCCCGTACTAGATATATATATATATATATATATATATATATATATATATATATATATATATATATATATTCATTTATTACTTGAAATCTTACATACCACAGAAAACGTACAAACATACATGGAACAAAAAGCAAATATAAAGTTCCATAGTACCAAGATAACAATAGTCCAAGATAATGTTTCATAACAGTCATTATACGATATTCTAATGATAAAATCAAACTACGGAAGGAATAGGTTTAAATGGTATTTAGATTGGATGGGCTCTCCATTAAGCTTGATATTAGAATATAATAAATCTTGCTTTTATTTCAAAATAATCTAACAGCCTCAGATAAGTTTCATACGAACATGATTAGCCTACATTATACGAGAAGATAATGTCACAGTCACACAAAATACTAGCAATACATTTTAAACCAAGATTAAATTAGGTACGGTTTTACAGCATCACTTAGTATCAAGCGGGTTATGAAGTTTTTATCATTCAAAGAGCTACGCTTAGTTGGTATGGCGCAACTTCTTTTTGCAACGTTTCTTCGGGTTTGATATGAGTGCTGGTTTAGTGAGGGCATAAGCGGAGCCATATAAGGATAAACAATGGCGTAATGAATATTTTTTCGACATAAGATTGGTAATAGATCTCTTCTATGATACAGCATACCTCTAACACTATTAATTTTAGATATAATATAGTGAATATGTTGTTTAAAATTAAGCCTTTCATCAATATAAATTCCTAGAAATTTAATATGATTGACTCTATTAATTACCATACCATTAACAACAATACGCAAATTAGAAGACTTAATTAAATCAACGTCATCAGTATTAAGGTAAAATAAAATATGAGCACACTTATCATAATTAATGCTTAATAAGTTGCAACTAAACCAATGGCTTAGTTCTTTACAAACACAGGTGGCTTTAGCATAAGCAGATACCAAATTGCTTCCAGAAATAAAAGCATTAGAATCGTCAGCAAAAAGAGACAGCAAGGCTTTATTGGTAGAGCGTTCGATATCATTGATATATATTAGAAACAGAAGAGGACCAAGGATAGAACCTTGAGGTACCCCTGTAGCAATAGGCTGGATACTAGATGATAAATCATTGATAACAGTATATTGAGATCTATCCGAGAGGTAAGACTTGAGCCATTTAAGGGCTGTACCACGAATTCCATATGTATTTAATTTATATAATAATATATTATGATTAACTGTATCGAAAATCTTACTTTGATCGAAAAATATCCCGATAATATAATTATTAGAACCATTTTCCAAACGTATCATATTAATTGAGTTAATGATTGCATCATTAACTCAATGCGGTTGAGTGACCTTTACGAAAGCCATATTGATGTGGTGAAAATGGATCATATTTACACATAAAGCTATATATACATTTATACATTATTTTTTCAAAAACTTTACTAAGGTTGCTTAATAAAGATATAGGTCTATAATTATCAACTTTGCAGGGGTCTTTTTTGTGGACTGGAATAACTTTAGCAATTTTAAATGAAGAAGGAAAATCACCAAGTTGAAGAGATTGATTAATAATGTGAGTTAAGGGACTAATGATAAAATTAATAGATATATAATTGAAGAATTTTAGTTATTACACCATCACTCCCAGTAGAATTAGTAGATTTCAGAGACATGACAATATTTAATACTGCATTTTCAGTTACAGGATTTAAAAAATTGATTTTGTTATAGAAGGAGGAAGAAATGACTTATACCCCTTAACCGATGAGATAATCTTAGAAGCAAGGGTGCTACCTATTGAAGAGAAGTAATTATTGAACTGAGTAGCAATTTCAATAGTGTTATAAACTGGACCTTGTTCAGAGTCTATGTGATTGATAGTAACATTGTTTTCAACTTTCTTGTAACTGCATATGCCATTAATAGACTTCCAAATATTTTTGATAGAGTTAAATCCATAGCACTTTTAAAGTATGACTCTCGATGCATTTTTAGTTTCTTGTCAAGATTCGTTTTATATATGTTATAGGCATTTCTGTCTGAAACATTATTTGTCTTTTTGAATTTAAAAATAACTTATTTTTAGTGGAAATATCTTTTTTAAGTTCATTGTTGACCCAGCATTTATGCTTAAAATTTTTACGGCAACAGCGAATTTCAGGAAAGTGTTTGTTGGTACACTCACGCTACAAATTAGTTATATAAGTAACATTTTCATCCACCGAGTTACAATTATACACTTTAGAAAAGTCAATGTCTTTTAGATTGTTTTGAAAATTAAGGATATTTGAGGAGCTATAGATCCGAGTCATTAGTCATTTTGAGAAATGTATTCTTTTATTTTTAACCGTGATAATTGCAACATTTGCAAAATGATCCGTAATATCACACACTACAGTTAAAGACTTTAGTGAATCTAGTTACCTTCAGAATAACCAAAATTCGCAAATAAATGGTCAATTATACTTGCAGAAATGCTAATGCCATGGGTGGGAAGCACACTAAAAGGCATAAAATTCATATTGACTAACTCATTCACATAATTTTGAATATGTACATTAGAATCATATTGTTGAAGATCAATATTAAAATCACCGACAATGAGGGACTTATTTTTCGGTTTACAGGTATGAAGATAGTTAATAAATAAATTTGTAAATTCTGGCAAAGAGGAACTAGGATGTCGATAAAAAAGAAATAAACGATAATTACAGTTATTAATTATAACGCCTACAGTAATAAACTCAGCTAAGTGCTTAAAATACTTAAAATGGGTAGATGAGTCAATAATATTAAAAGATAGAGTTTTCTTAACAAGGATACCAATTCCACCTGCTTTTTGAAAATTGGGGACAGTGTAGGTAAAATTATAATTAGGAAAATATTATCGAAATGATTAATATTAGTGCTCCAGATCTCTGATAAAATGATTAAATCAAAATCCTTGTTAAATATCGATAGGAAATCGAGTAATTTTAAGTAATTACAATTAAGACTGCGAATATTCATATGAATAACCGATATAGTATTTGGTGTATGGCGGTTTAATTTTTTTAAATTAGAATATTGGTATTTTCTGGTGAGTAATAGCCAATATTACAATCATTAATGAAATTCTGATCGAATAAACCGTTGCAAAAATTAGAGAAATTAGAGTTCAACAAGTTAGCCATTTAAGAAATTTGTAAATTGGTAATTAGATTACCAATGAGTGAATAACCACTCTTTTACAGAGGTATTAACGGACCAAATATTTTCATTAAATAGAAGATCCTTATACTTTTCTTCACAGCTTACGATAAAGGCACTCGATTTAAATTCACGGCCATCTTTAGCCTTGCCTGAGAGTTTCTTACAGTATGCATCATGAATGTTACAGTCTGAGAGCATATCCTTGATGTCATCAGCTGAGGTGTTGAGGTTTAATCTGCCCACAAATACTGTTATTTTTTTCGGCAATGCCTTCACTTTACTCGCTACTTCGGTCAATTTCTTTCCAGTGATAGCTAAACGGGGCTGATGGTTAACAGTTTTTTGTCAACTAACAAGAATATAATCGTCGTTTCCAGAACTGTTGCTTGGGCCAGTTGATGGTTTAGGAACGGAACAGACATTGTTAGAAGCTATGTCTGCCCATGACGTAGTTTGGTCTGAGCGTGATATTGTTTGATCAGATGATTGGCAAGTCATTCTTGAATTGACTGCAGATGGAGAGAGTATTCTGAGCAAGACGAAGGAGGAGGATGTGATGGATGTGATTGAGGTGTGAGAGCGTTGTGATGAGCGCTTGCGATTTTCTTGTGTAGATCACTGGATAGTTCTCCTAACTTTCTTTCGAATTTTGTATCCATTAGACTTAGCTGAGCTTTGATTTCAGATATATTGCTGTCATGTCTAGTGGATTGAGATCTGAGCTGGGAGAACTATATTTAGTGTTCTGGACAGGCGGTAGAGCACTCAGGTTAACAGCATAGAACGTAGGTAAGGGAATTTTTAGATTCAGTAGCGCTTCGCAGAGGTCGAGGATATCGCTCACATCTCTTTTCTTTTTTCCATCGCCAGATTTTCGATTGACGAGGTTGGGTAGGACGACCTCTGTTGAACGAAAAGATTCCGCATATTTGAAGATAGTGGTTTTAGCATCCAATGCATCCTCAACATTATAGAAGTTCACTAAACTCATCGTAATTAAGTCTCCATTGCTATTAGATATTTCGTTTTGTACATAGCACAAAAGTTCTAATTTTATTATTTCTCGCGACATGGCATCAGCCATGTTGTTTATTTATACTTCAACACAGGTTAGCTTAATCGGTTACTCGGTTACAATAGGTAAATTCTATACAGGCATTAATACGAGACGTCCGACCTGAACGAGCGACAGTGAGAGAGTGACAGCCTAGTCAAATTTTCTTCAATGTTAAAGTCCGTGGATCTAAAGCCTGGCAGCTTTCAATTTCCATTGAAAAAAGTTGTGTAATGAGGATTACAAATCGCAGAAACTGTGAAAACTATATTTTTGTCCTATCAAATATTGGACTAACTATGACTGACGAGTGAGAGACTTGGGAGTAATATTTAGTTCTAATATGGACTTCTCAAACCACATTAATTCAGTCGTCAAGAAGGCTAGGCAAAGAATTTATATCATTCGTAAGAGCTTTAAGTGTGGAGATCCAAAAGTGCTAATTTTTGCATATAAAACTTATGTACTTCCGCTTCTAGAGTACTGCTCTCCTCTCTGGTCGCCATCCACTGTTTCGGGAATTATTAGATTTGAAGCTGTGCAGCGATCCTTCACAAAAACTCTTAAGCTTACTCCAGATTTGCCTTACAGTGAGAGACTTAAATTATGTGGATTACCTACATTTGAATTTCGTAGATTGATAAATGACTTGGCTTTGGTATACAAAATTGTGAATAACATAGTTGATCTTAATATTAGAAAACTTCTTATTCCACTTAATACTAATACTCGCGGGCACTCATGCCGCTTTAAGTTGCCTAAAGCACGTCTTAATATCACATTACACTCGTTTTTATATCGATCTATTAGAGTATGGAATGTATTGAGTGAATCAACTGTCTCAGCAAAATCAATTTCTTCTTTTAAAAAGTTCTTAAAATCTGAAGATTTATCAAAATTTGTGATTTTTAACTAGTTCTTTTATGTTTGATTTTAACAGAGATATTGAAAAATGAATTCTAATGTTGTGAGTTTTCTACTTTCCTTTATTGCTGGAATACTTTTTGTGGAATTGATACTACATTCAGTGTTTATATTTTCAGGTTTTATTGACAGTGCTTTGACTTTCACTATTCGTGATACTGGCATAATGCATACATATACTCTGTATATGTGTGCATATGTATAAATGAATATGTGTATATATGTGTATATATGTATGTATATATGTGTATGTATGTATATATGTATATGTGACTTGATTTGGGTCCCTATAAATGCCTAATGCCTTGGGTTAACCCTGATTTAGCAATTATGTGCTATCTAATTATTTACATTACATTTTGTATTTGCTATGCAAAATCGAAATTTTTAAATAAATAAAAATATCACTGCATATCTCAGTAATTCGGAAATGATAGTTCAAACTGATCACAACCCGCTTTTGGAGTTTTCTAGAATACAGAACCACAACAGAAAAATACTTTGTTGGACCTTGGAAATTAAACGATACTACATTGAAATGAAGTACATGTATTAACCCAGAAAAATAATATATTAGCTGATTTACTTTCCAGGCCAGCTATAGTTAATCATGTCGCTGACTATTTCTGCGTGTAATAATTTTTAATTTACAAGATCAAGTCATCGGCTGATTTTCTGTTTGTGTCAGTATTTGACTGACTGATTTCATTTTTTGCTTTGACAAAGTTAATATTTTGTTAACTAAATAATTATTGATTTCATCAATTAACATTTTACTGTTATGCTTGAATGGATGATGAAATTAAAATATTCAAGTTATATTTAGTTTCTTACTATAATTTAATTAAGATTTCTTGTTATAACTTATCTAGCATCTATAATCTTTGAACATTCTATAGGCCTATATCTTCTTTATTTTACTATGGCATTTTATATAAGTTAAAATCTAATTAAATTTCTTCTATATTTTTCGACTTCCTTTTTGAAATAGTTTTGCAGATTATCATTGCAGAGAGTTTTTGAGAACAGAGTCTTAGATTCTGAATTTTATTAGGCCATATAAATACTTCTTTTTAATATTTCTAATATTTCTTCTCTGATTATTTTTCATTATTTTTACTTGTTCCATTTTCTTTATAGAATAAGAAAGAACTTTAATTAATTTAGATTTAAGTTTATGAGACTTCAGATTTGCTAAGAGTTAAATATTTTGTTAAAGTTTATGTTATAGCAGAAAGAAAGAGATAGGTTATACAAATTAATTGATTAATTTTCTTCGGAAGAGGAGGAGAGCAATAGTAGAAAATATATTGACTATTTTATTTTATGAATTAGATCCTTACAAAAGCTATTTCGAGATTTCATAGACTTTTAAAAAACTCTATAAATTTAAATGTAGTTTATACAATTTTATCTCGATATTTGTTTTTCCCTATTACAACTATAATAATAACTGTAAGAAATATAATTGTTTGTATTATTTGTGTTTTTATACTTCTAAGCTACAGGATAAAATATATTAAGTTGAATTCTTAGTTTAATCAAAATTTTCTCATTTCATTTATTCTTGAGCAGCATTTTAATTCACGATGAAAATGCTGGTCTCTGTTCTGTGAGGCGACTATTGTGTTTGGTCTGGTCTAGGAGTTGGTCAGTTCTCTGTTCCGAATGTTTCTCCTGGCAAGAGAGTAGTTTCTGTCTACCTCGTTTGCATAGACTGCTGAAACGACTTGGCTCTTGTCATCTTGGTCTTCCTCGTCAATAGTAGGCCTAATCTGCTCTTTTCGTGATTTTTAGTTTGCATATTCTTTGTTTAATTTGCATTTTTATATCTGCATGATGGGTGGTCAAATGGATAAGTCTTTATTACCTCTTTGTGTTACTGCATATTTAAGTGTTTTTAAATAAACATAGTTCTGTCTCTCTCTCTCTCTCTCTCTCTCTCTCTCTCTCTCTCTCTCTCTCTCTCTCTCTGTTTCGTCTACCTAGTTGAGACCTCTCTGACATGCCTCTCCTTCCGTCGATGTTTTAAGGAACTGTTATTATAGGTCCTCGGCTCCTGATTGCTGTTCCTGTTTCCTATCTCCTACTGATTCGTGACTGATCCGAAGAACTGTTTAACTCATGGTCGTAGTCTATTGAGACTTCAGTGATCTCTAATATCTACTTTGATATTATGTCACACTATTTTAACTATTGATATCAGTTCTATCTATTCGTTATTCTAAGATATTACTTAAAGTTTCCCTTACTTATTAACTTATGAGCATGAATGCTGAGTATGGGTGATTGCTACTCTTTATTTGTTATCTCGCCTCTTTCCTATAAGCTATGTCACTCCACCTAAACGTATAAACAGTAAATCTATAAGTGTTTCTTTGAACTGATATAAAAAGGAGGGTGAAATGGTACCTATGCCATTGGTAGCACTGTTGCTACACTGAAGGTTTGATCTCAGAATAGGTCTGAAATTTTTTAAATAACGCTGACTAGGACCAGGTGTATATTTCTTAAGAATAAACAATAGAAAACACATTGTGATCAGATTAAATTTGTTTAATTGTTTAAGATAAGACCAGTTTTAAAAATAAATTTATGCTTGGCCTATATTAGCCTAATGATTCGTTAAATCAGTTCTTCTAAGTTTCTGAATTATTTTAATATGAATTGACAAAAATTAAACTAAGTGCAAAAAATCGGATTTCTTCAACGCTCATGGTTGTGAGCTCTCTTAACCGATCCATCCCGAAAATTAAATAAATAATATTTGAGTAACCATGATATAATAAAGTACATGTATAATTGTATGAATTTACTCAATGTCAAATAAACTGATTTAGCAGCAATTCAACCTGTTGCCTTTTCGACAGAAGGTGATACGTTGCACAAAAATTTCGTTATGATATTAAATTTATCATTCGTTATTTAACTTTGATAGTCGTTTTTACACGTAGATTAAAATTCATTTAACTATACGAGCATTAAATCATAAATTATGTTCTTGTTTAAGGCTTTACATAATAAATTTCGATAAGCTGAATATTAGACGTAGCTTTTAATGCGAACTAACTTTTAGGTAATCTATAGGCATATTATTAGCTCATTTCACTCAATTAGAACAAAAGATTGAACAAATGACATTTAAAATAGTGTAAATCATGCATTGATACTAGTATAAATTAAAAAAATTAATAATAGTAGGTCTAATAAAAATTTTAAATTGTAGTAGGCCCTAGTAATAATAATAATAATAATAATAATAATAATAATAATAATAATAATAATAATAATAATAATATTAATAATAATAGTAATAATTAGGCTACCATAATAGTAATAGTAAGCCTAGTCATGATAAGAATAATTTTAATAATTATAATAATTATTATATTACTTATCTTCCTGACTACAACAGACATTAGATCGGATATTAGTAAAAGCTCATTCAAATTTTCTGCTCCTATGTTATACAATTTTTCTATAATAACATTTTATATCTCTATTAAACTGTAGTATTGTTAGTAATTGCATTTATTATAATATTTGTAACTGTGCTAATATTTTTCAGGTCTAACTTTAAAAAAACACTTTCGCCATATGTCGATGTTGCGACATTCTTCCCTCTGTTGTTGGGCTGCACTCTTTTGATTTCGTTTAGGCCTACTCTTCTGATTTTTGTACACTCAATCGTCATTGTGTGGCGCATCGACATACAATGTATGTTAAGACAGAGTTTGGTTTTGACGAAAACGACATTGCTTAATGACGAGTAACATGACGTCAAATTCTGATCGATTTACTGATTGAGTAAATCAATCAAGTGGGTGTGTGATTAATTGATCGAGATATATCAATGATTAATATTAATTAATCAATTTATGCAGTATATTTTATCTGTAGGTATCTGTTTATACTTTAGGATAATGGTACATGTAATTAACGCTAGAAAAATAGAAACTTGAGCTCAACGGTACAATTCGTTCCAGCATCTCTTTCTATCGGAAAAGAATTCAATCCATTTAGAATGTACTAGTATAAAATAGTTGACAGTTTAATAATGCCAACGATGAAGTACTAGTGACTATTACTTTCTCATTCAGCCCACCTGGAAAACTAAATGAGCTTGAAAGATGAGCGTATCCTTATCTAGACGGGGAGAACATCCAGCAGTGGCTTGAGTACATTGACCACAAGATTGAGAAGATTTTTGAGCGTCGCTCCCAGAGACAGCCCACCCAACAATGAAGTCAGGCCAGAGAAATCCTTGAAAAGCAGCTGAAAATAATAATGTTTTTACCTGAGGCTAGTGAAGTAGAAAGAACTTAAAAAGTTCGGTTCCGTTCGGTTTGAACGAAGTCAGGGTTCGGGTTCGGCCAGAGTCTGGGTTCGGGTTCGGTTCGGTTAAAATTCCTGATTCTAGGGTTCGTTTTGGTTCGGGTTCTATCCGATTCCCATGTCTAACGTACATACAATATATATGCATATATATATATATATATATATATATATATATATATATATATATATATACATGTATATATATATATATATAAATATATATATATATATTTATAATTTTTAGTTTAACTAATTAAATGCATACTAAATTGTCAATGTAATACATGTTTCAGGTCAAAGATAAAGCACCTGATTATTCGGCATCGATAATAGTAATATGAAAGATTCGTCGATTTATTTCTACGTCTGTCAATTAAAATAAAACAATTTTTATGATCGTTTTATAATGACAGTCTGATTTTATATTGAAGATTTATTTACTGTTAAAATTCAAGACATTCTAAAGCTAGTTATATTACATGAGATATGTTTAATGGAATAAAATACATCAAAATTTTATGATTTTTGTTTTTTATTTTAAGGAATATTTCTAGTCAACATTGCGAAATCTTAGTTTAAGGAGGTTGTGTAATATCCTACAGAATAAATTTATGGTCTCATTAATCAACTGTATCTCACACAAAGTAAATTCAAAGAATATCTGGGTTTAACAGTAGAAATTATCTTATGTGAATATCATTTCTTCGTCTGGAGAATGTCTTCCTTTAAGTTCTAGTAAATGGCAAAATTTTTTTGCTAAATAGTTGTTTTATAATCCTAATAAATAATAAAATATGAAATTCATATTACATAGGCCTATTATTTAACTTACATGTATTTAACTTTATATGAAATAACAGCTATAGCCTACATTCTTAATAACAAAAAACTAAATAAATAAAAAATAAATAAGAAATAAAAATTTTAAAAAATTGTTTAAAAAATTATTGATATTAAACGCAGACAGTCGTGTTTACCCTTTATATATCAGGATTACTTTTTGAAATTAGAATAAAATGATGCTATTGGTCAGTTTTTATGCTACGCATTCTGATCAATTTGTCTCTCTCGCATCCAGACTGTAAGAACGTCTTAGTTTCGTATGAGGGCTTTCAAATACCGCTGGTAAAATAATAGGTTGTTTTTGAAAGTCATAGATATAACATGTAATAAGAAGAGGACTTCCAAGTACCATCAGTAAAGAAATTGAATGCGAAATACAAATATCATGCACAGCATAGGAAATTTACTATTCTATGTTGTATAATTTCAAATGTCTTATTTACAGTGAATATATCAAATTACAAAAACGAATTTCCGCTCTACGCAAGAAATTAAAAATCTTTACCAATACTCATTCTACTCTTTAATTCTACCTAATAGCTATAAGGTAGAATGAATTTTATATTGTAAATTTCTCATACGTTAACTTGTAATTTTGAAAAAAGTAGAGAAGTAAAGCAGCTGGACAGAAAGGTCCTAAAGCATTGTCGTTGGCAGTATGGAAAATTCAAATTTTTGTCAAAACAATTTAAACCTCCAAAATCAAATCATTAATAATAATAATAATAATAATAATAATAGTAGTAAAAACGAAAATATTTATAATAATAATAATAATAATATTATTATTATTTATAATAATAATAATATTATTATTATTATTATAAATAATTTGATATATTGCGTTGTCAGTTTGGTCCAAAAGCCTCACCTCCAGTGCTCCACCTTCTACCTCAGTCAGTAGCCAGAAATCATGGGACCGTCCTATAGTGGATCGGATTTATAACAGTCTGTTAGAATCCCAGTCCAATGCAGTAGACAGAGCACGACTCCTAGCTGTATCAACTAAAAGAAGCAGCGACTGGCTTCACGCTCTCCCTGTTGCTTCTTGTGGGCTATTTTTAGACAATGAGGCGATTCGAGTAGCTGTTAGTTTCCGTTTAGGGGCGAAAACTTGCGAGCCTCACATGTGCCCCTGCGGTCATGAAGTCGACGCTTTAGGTCTCCACGGCCTCTCCTGCAAACGAAGCTCAGGTAGAATGTCTCGCCATCACAATTTAAATGACATAATATGGCGAGCACTTTCGAGAGCAGGCATCCCTTCCTCTAAGGAGCCAAGTGGGTTGTCCAGATCAGACGGCAAGCGTCCGGACGGCATGACTTTAGTGCCCTGGTGCAACGGTAAATGTGCCGTATGGGACGTCACGGTCATTGACACTATGGCAAACTCCTACCTGAATACGACTTCAGTCACAGCCGGTGGAGCTGCTGTTCATGCCGCCTCTAGGAAGTTGGATAAATACCGTGATCTGTCCTTAGGATATGAAGTTGTTCCGGTGGCCATTGAAACCATGGGCCCGATGAATCCCGAAGGAGTTGACTTTATTAATGGCATAGGCAGACTTATTGCAGAGCAAACCGGCGATAAGCGAGAGACATCTTTTCTTTGGCAAAGGCTTTCCAGGACTTTGCAAAGATTTAATGCAGTCTGCTTCAATTCTTTTAAGCCGATTGATGACCTCGAGTAGCCGGGCGGCGATTCAGCACGTATTGCTGAATCGTTTTTATCAAACCCCAGGTTCTTTACACCGGGGTAAAAAAAAAAAAAAAAAAAAAAAAAAAAAAAAAAAAAAAAAAAAAAAAAAAATATTATTATTATTATTTATAATAATAATAATATTATTATTATTATTAATAATAACAATAAAAATAAAATAAAATTAAAATAATAACAATAATAATAATAATATTAATAATAATAAAGATACTAATATTAATAATAATAAGGAGATTTATGCCAGCGCCGATCTAAGCAAAAAGTCGCAGTATCGATATCGTAGTTAATTATATGCTCAATCGAATAAAACTGTCTTAAGCTTCCCTGAATGTTCAGAAAAGATTGATCTGACTGTCTAAGATTAGTTCCAAGCAGATGGCCAAGAAACAACAAATCCCTTGGTATCCATCGTAGTTCTAGATCGTGGGAGACGTATGTGAAGAATTCCTGTCTCAGCGGATCTGAGAGATTTACGACCAGATAGAGAAGAGACAGGTTCATTGGCGTCAATTAGATATTTAGGAGCCTGGTAATGTAGGCTTTTGTATATGATAGGCGAAATATATATATATATATATATATATATATATATATATATATATATATATATATATATATATATATATATATATAGATATATATAAATATATATATATATATGTTATGTTCTCTGAAGTTTGAGAAGCCAATGTAGCTCACGTAAGGCCTGAGTGATACGCTCATGTCTCCTTCTATCAGAAAGAATCCGTGCTGCGGCATTCGGTAATTTTTGTAATCTATACAATTGATCTTACCAATGCCATACAACAGACTATTACAGTAGTCTAGTCTACTGCATATGAAGGCTCTCATCTGAAAGTGGACCGCTTCTTGAGAGGCGTATCTGACATAAATAAAAAGGACTTGATTTACACAATGATCGTATATGATCCTGCACTGATTTGCACTCGCAAGACTATAACGGATATCGAAACTACTGAACCAGAAACACTTACTTTATTAATCGAATTAGTCATCATTTCAATGATAGGCAATCTTTGTACCTCTCACACTCTCTTTATCACTCTCGCTTTCATTCTCTCTCTATCTCTCTCTCTCTCAGTGCACTGCCTAGTAATAGGTCCATGGTATATAACACTTCCACTCTTTCTATCGTCTGTTCTCCTGTTCATGTCTGTATAAAAATTTATCCTTAAATCATATATTATTCCTAATATCTGTCTGCCTCTGTCTCTCGTTTCTGTTTCTTAATGCAATTATCAACCGCTATTTCTATGTCACTATGCCAACTCTGTCCGGAACTTTTCATTTGTAACCTTATTGTGGGAACTCCTTTGGTGAAACTCCTTTTCCATTATTCTTGATATCCATATTTCCAACGCTTTTAGTATCTAGTTAATATCCATCCTTGAGTTCCATGTTTCACATCCATATAATGGAGTGGTCCGTACCATGGATTCCATTGCATGTATATTAATGTATTTTAATCTTTGTAATTTTTTTCATACGTGTTGTTACAAGTTTTTTCCTTTTAAAGTAGACGTATATTGCTTGTGCTATTGTATTGCAATTTCAGTCACAGAATTTCTATCATCCATTTATGGTACGTACGATCTAAATACTTGAAACTCCTTATATGTAGTACGTACGATCTAAATACTTGAAACTCCTTAAATGTGCCACCCTCCTGCAATTAATTGTATTACTGACTTTACCTCTTACCTAGGAATCCCTGATCTCTTTTATCATTTTGATGTCAAGTATCATTCCATATTTCAATGCCATATCATTCGTACTATAAATTTACTTCTGCAGTCCTAGCTTGTTGCCTTCTACCATTCCTTAATCATCAGCTTAGCTCACAACTTGCAAGAACTTACTTCTTGTATTCACCCTTCAAAGTCTGCAGTGGTGTCCTCCGCCATTGTCATATTCTCCAAATATTCACACCGCATTAGGTAGATGCTCGTTTTCTTATTTAGTCAGAACTTTTTGAAACTCTCTGTCTATTGATCTCCCTCTTGTTTTGCTTTCACCACTTCCTCTCGTAGAATGAGAAAACACATCTTCCCACTATAGATTTCAATCAATTTGCCTCTTTTTGTTTTATCACGGAATCAACACCGTGTGCATTCTTTCTCCTCAGACTATGCTTTTTTCAATTTATATCTGTGAATCGATTTAATTAAATAAAATATAATGTGTGTGGGGAACGTCCCTACCATCATCCTAGTGAGAAAACTGACGTTAAACCTTTATTATTATTGCTATTAATTATTTTTATTTTTTAATAATAAAATTTTACTCGGGAGTAAAGCAATACGTGCTGAATCGCCGCCCAGCTACTCGAGGCCATCTACATGTAGCTGCTCAAAAGAATTACTGAAACAGATTGCAATAAATCTTTGCAAAGTCATAGAAGCTTGCCAATTAAAATAGGTCTCTCGCTTGTCTCCGGTTTGTTCTGCAATTAGTCTGCTGTGCTATAAATGAAGTCACCTCCATCCGTTAAAAGAGCCCATGATTTCAATTTGCACATGATGAAATACTATAATTGATGTAGTTACAGAATAAGCAATATACATGTAAGCTTAATGGATCGACCCGTATAATGTGCATTTTTGACATATTTAATAATTATAGCTTTATCTAGTTATATATTTTGTACTAGGGCATATTTAATGAGTACTATAGAAGCATTTATACATTTCTGAACCGGCACTACTATAGTATGTTGTTTATAGTTGTAGATTGTATTAATTGCAATGTTTTTCAGTTCAATCGTATAATATGAACCTCATTTTCAATGGAAAAGCATTATTTTTCTGTCATCTTAATTTTGAGTTACAGATACCCTAGCTAATAATTCTAAAAATATTTGTAATAGCATTAAGACGAATCACTTGGACACTTCATAATAATTTAGAAACACATTGAGATCAGGTTACACTTGTTTTATTATTTATGATTAGAATTGAGGTTTAAAAATAAATTTTCACCACAATGTAATTGTTATATTTTAAATCAAAATAGTTTCAAATTTCTTTTGAAGTCCTTTAACAAATGCATCGACGAAAATTGCACTACGAGCAATTATCGAATTTCTTCAGTAACTTTCCTTGCTGTGAGAAGTCTTAGCCCGCTCCATTCTGAAAGATGAATAAAGTATAATTGAATAAACATTACATTATGAAATATTTGTAAAATTTTCTTTAGTCAGAAAGATTTATTAGGCCCTACTACTGTCTATCTAGGATTCAAACGATCTTTTTTATTTAACGTTACAACTGTTCATGATCAAACTTCAGATGCAAAAATTGTCTTTCGTATCTAAAGGATGTCAACCTAAGTTACATACAAAGACATGCTGGTTTAATAATATGTATAAGCTAGTTATGTTGTTGTTATTGTTCTTTATATTTGAAGGACGTTGGTATCAACGCTAACTGATCTTGAAATCATCAATATCAATAGCTACAAATAAATAAAAATTTAATTAACGAAATTGGTGTAGAAATCAAAATTAATAACCATTACATAATTACATAAGAGTATCCTTATATCAGTATTATATGATGTGTACCTGTATATGCATGTATACCATACTGTAGTCCAAAATAGCAGAGAACGGTAGAATCTTCTAAAAAAATCAATATATCTATCCGCTACGGACTTTAATCAAAGTTGTTTGTCTGCAAGAATTGAAATCTGTTTCTAAAATTCAAGTATAAAAATAGGTGTCAATGTTCTTTCTACATTGCTGTGTGTCGTGATTATTAATTTCTAATTTAATACAACTCACCTCGAAATCATCACTGATAATTAGAGATGAAGGTGTTCTTATTTAGACGGGAAGAGCATCCAACAGTGAGCTGAGTAGATTGACAACAATATTGAGTAGATTTTTGAGAGTCGCTCCTAGAGTCAGTCCACCCAACAATGAAGTCAGGCCGGAGACCCCGTCCAACAAACCAGCCTCGGCTTGCAGAAAGCAGGCAGCGAGCACGATCAGAGCGAGAGCCAGGAACTTAGACATCTGAATAGTACAACAGTTTATTATTAAGTGTGACGATGTTACTGCTACTGAAGACATCCACTGAACATTAACCCCGATGAATCTCAATTTTAAATTTTCCAATGCTTCAACGAACAATTTAATATTAATGACGACACGAGGTTTATGTTTTCGTATCTCAAATGGAATTCCATATGGCAGAAGGTACTAGTCTAACTTAGATGTACTTAACTGTCTAACTTTTCACTAACTGGCTGCTTATTTATTTTCAAGGTAAATTACTAATAAACTCCTGCTCTAAGCAGTTGAAAAACTGGTTGACCCGAATTCCCCCGCGGATATAGAGGGTCTCTGATGGCCCGCGATCGCTTTTGCCCGCGATCGCTTTAGCCCGCCGATATAAAAAAATTCGACATTTTCACGGTGTTGGTGGTGATTTTTATGTGAAAATATGCACGTAAGACTTAAGAAAGGTTGTTAGTAAAAAAATTATCCATGAGAAGGCGTGGGAATAAGCAAAGAAATTGGACACTGCCAAAAAAGTATTTATCCCCCTAAAAGTTTATAAATACATGAATGTACACACGGTGCTAAGAGCAGAGTGAAAATCTATGTCTCTATGACAGAAGATAAGTCCACATTTTAGCTGTGTTGGATGATCCACGTAGAGGATAATATTCCAAAAAGCAGAATACAGGTGTCGTTAATGGCGATAAAACTTTAAGATTTAAACCGATGCTAGTAAGGGAATCAAATTGATGAGCCCCTTTTCGACAGAGATTATTTGCTACAAAATATTATCATACTGAATCTAGTTAAACTATTCTCTAATTAAGAGGAAGGGGATGAGGATTATAGAAGCTAAGTTTAATACACTATTATATTTGAAACTTGACAAGTAATAGCCAGCTAAATGATTCAATAGCATACGCTAGGAGGAGATCGTGCTATGGAATAGTTATTAACGAATACGTGCAAAGGGTGCAAAAAATGGCAATGAAAAAGTAATACTTACTTTTTTAGATGTAGTGAAGCACTCTGTAGTCAGTGAAGAAGTATACTCGTAGAGTATTGCAGAAATCACTGAATTGATATCTTTCCTCATCCTCGGCTCTCTTTTTATATACGAGAGAAACAGTGAAACATGTGTCGCCAAACTTCTCAATTAACAGCTTTGAATGCAGAACTGTAGTTCTCTCCCTAGAATTATGTTGAAAAAATTAGCATTTGTTTCAGTTAATGTACAGTAAATACTGTATATAATAATTTCTTTATAAATCGTAAAGCTGAATGTGATTTAATTTTAAAGAAATAATTTCTCAATACAGTTATCAAATTAATATTTCAACGAACTAGAAATTATCTTGCTTAGTATTAACTGACCTTGAATTTTTTAAAACACGCTCATCAATCCATATTTTAAGGCTTATCATTGTTAGAGTGATAATTAATTGTTCCGATCTATGCATGTTATACTACATGAATTCATAGAAATGTTAATAAAGAGTGCTTGTAGTCATATAATTTGCCCAAGCATTTGATTTATTAGACATTTTTATTATCTTAAAGATAATTCCTGATGATTCATGTTATCATTTATTACGATATATTAAATTTGTAAAAATTATTGACTAATCATTAGTTTTATTCGTAGTGAGAATTACAATATCGACAGCATCAATACGATGTGAGAGCTACTATTGTCCATGATAACATCAGAGTCCATGAAACCAAATCAAAACCGATCAGCAGAATATGGGTGTAATAAAAGGTGCGAACCATAATCCTGGTAATCGATCAAATGAATAGTGCTAGCGGAATATAGCATCACATCAGATATAAATATATGTTTAACTTGGATTCAAAAGATGGTGATGAATTGGTAATTAAGATTTGTTAGATTTATGGGTGCAGTAGTTTCCTGTATTATACTGGAAACTCTCTAATGTATCTGTATAATAACAGCATCCTTCAAATCATGAGGGAAAACCCTTCTTTTTAGAGCAACCTTAAAGAATATTGATAGGTGTCGAGTCAACTCTTCGCTAAGCTCCCTCAGCATTCTTCTAAGTCCACATCAGGAACATCTGGATCAATATCCTTTACTATCGTGGCAAACCCTGTGTTAATCTCGGGTTTCGCTGGCACCACTGCAGAATTGGGCAACCGAAAACAAGCTACCTCGCGTACATAGGAGGCGACTAAGGCAGCATTTGAGGAATGATACGGGGACCCTCCTCACAATTTAATTTCCCCTTGACTCAATGGCATAGAGAATTAAACAAATGAAGAATTTTTTGGAGGAGTCGATACAGAGAACCAGTGAATAGATGTGATATTAATAAGAAAGAAAAGCACGTTAGAACATTGTATAAGGGGAATGGTTTGCTGAAGTATGTATTAGAAGGAAGATTGCAAGGGAAAAGATTTAAGCGGCAAACCAAAACATGGGATGTTAGACCATCTGATAACATATTCATCTACTGAGATGAAAAAGAAAGGTGAGGATAGAATTTGTCGGCAGAGCTAGGCCTATATTCCATGGATTTGCCGTTAGACAGTGCATTAGAAGAAGATCGTGGCAATTTAGTATAATTGAAATTAAATTTTAATTTCAGATTTCTGTGTAAATTTTACATTTCATTTTCGATGATTTTTTCGAATGAATTATGTGAATATAACATACATGTATACTTTTAAATGGTAATTATTATGAATTTTTATCCCAGTTGTGATATGAAGGCTTTCCAACGAAAGCCATATGGCCCATTGGTTCTTTCAATATCGCGATCACAGAGGCCCTTAGAAGAAAATCGTAAACAATACCCATACTTATTAAGAAATACAAAAGCAATCAATTATCCCCTCCTATTTTTTGTTCTGAAAATGATACAGTATGTAATATCATTATGAACAGACTTCCAGTAATCTTCAATTGCAAAATGTAATAAACTCCATAATATTTCTATAAACTCTATACAATTAGAGATTCAGACATTAATTAAGTAGGCCTACATTGTTTTAAATGTTTCAAATTTCTATGTAGATTGATCAGCAGATGTTGCATTGATATAACTGCATATAAATTGACTAAAACTGCCTCTACGAACCTCTATTTCTGCAGCTCTTGTACGCAACAGAAGATTCAGAGATATATTAATGGTTGGTAGGCCTACTTTACACGTTAAGCTCAATTTAATTGGGCTATTTGCTACTATAATATAATCCAGTCGATACTGTCTGAGCAGAACGACAACGCTAAGGTATCTTAGATGTCAGGTGTGTAATAAAAATAAAGACGGTTGTAAGATTTGAGCACTATCGTCGTCTAACCACAAACCCGCTAACATGTGTGATGGATCTAACATGACAGATAGGTAAATCGACCCGCTATTTAGCAAAACAGTGTTGACAGACAGAGATGGAGGGAGCTAGATAGAGAGATGTAAAGTTTCTTTAAAAAATGTCTCAAAACCCAATTACTTGCTGATAAATGCGTTTTGTCATCAGCCTATCAACAAAATCACAACAGCTTAATTAATTTGTTAGTTACACTTACATTAATTCTAACATTTATATAGGCCTCCTATTAATTAAAACGATGTGCTAATTAAATTTTGTTAAACTCATATTCACTAAATGGCCTGTATATAATATATGAGAGGTACCGAAAGTGTAAAAAATGAGAGATGTAAACCTTCGTATCTTCAGAATCATTTAACGTTGATATTGAAATAAGCACTAGAAAAACATCACAGAAACCGTATTTCTCTCCATTAGAGTCTCCATATAGTTACACAAATGATTGGCAGGTCATTAAGACATTGTTGAAGTTCTTTATCTTCCAATTTTTATCTGGCTTATATTACGCAATTAAAGTAACATTCTAAACGATTAATTCAAATGCTTGATTTCAGAAAATGGCTTACACCACTCTACTGTTTTTGGGAGTGCTGGCTATGGTCGCAGTCAGCACAGAGGCTGGACTATTGGACGGTGTCTCTGGTCTTGGCACAACCATTGACAAATTGAGCCTATCAGGACTTCTGACAACCCTGCTCACACTTGTTGCGAATGTCGTCGTCAGTGCGCTGACTACTTTGAGTTCGACCGCCTCCAATCTGCTGTCAGGACTTACTGGTGGACTCAGCCTCGGTTAAGCGTCTAGACCACGAGGACTCGGTCATCTTAAGAAGAATGATTACATTCTGCAGTTAGTGTAATCAATTGTATATATGTATCTCTCTTAGTACACTGCCCATTGGCATTTCCGTAGTATGTAATGCCTCCACTATTCTCTGTCTTCCGTTTTCCCTTCATGTCGACATACGAGTGGATTTTTAAATCAAGTATATGCATGTAATTACTATGTATATAATACGCTGAACATGCCATTTTACTTAGATTTTACTAATAAATAACGAAAATTAAATTGCTTTCAATGTCATCCTTGGAAAGCTGAAATTTGGTTGTACCGTATCGGTATCTGAAATGTCTGTGATTTTGTAACGCTATCTGTTATTAATGTTAAAATTAGTATCGGAACCCTCTTTACCTGAATATATGCTTTTAGATACAAAAAGTCATGCTAACACAAAAGCTATTCTATGTAGGCACTATTTGTATTATTCGTACTATCTTTATATATTGTCAAACATTCTCCATAATATATTAATGCAGACCTTGAAAAGCAGCTGAAAATAATGATGTTTTTACCTGAGGCTAGTGAAGTAGAAAGAACTTAAAAAGTTCGGTTCGGTTCGGTTTGAACGAAGTCAGGGTTCGGATTCGGCCAGAGTCTGGGTTCGGGTTCGGTTCGGTTAAAATTCCTGATTCTAGGGTTCGTTTTGGTTCGGGTTCTATCCGATTCCCATGTCTAACGTACATACATTATATATATATATATATATATATTTATATATATATATATATATATATATATATATATACATGTATATATATATATATATAATTTTTAGTTTAACTAATTAAATGCATACTAAATTGTCAATGTAATACATGTTTCAGGTCAAAGATAAAGCACCTGATTATTCTGCATCGATAATAGTAATATGAAAGATTCGTCGATTTAATTCTACGTCTGTCAATTAAAATAAAACAATTTTTATGATCGTTTTATAATGACAGTCTGATTTTATATTGAAGATTTATTTACTGTTAAAATTCAAGACATTCTAAAGCTAGTTATATTACATGAGATATGTTTAATGGAATAAAATACATCAAAATTTTATGATTTTTGTTTTTTATTTTAAGGAACATTTCTAGTCAACATTGCGAAATCTTAGTTTAAGGGAGGTTGTGTAATATCCTACAGAATAAATTTATGGTCTCATTAATCAACTGTATCTCACACAAAGTAAATTCAAAGAATATCTGGGTTTAACAGTAGAAATTATCTTATGTGAATATCATTTCTTCGTCTGGAGAATGTCTTCCTTTAAGTTCTAGTAAATGGCAAAATTTTTTTGCTAAATAGTTGTTTTATAATCCTAATAAATAATAAAATATGAAATTCATATTACATAGGCCTATTATTTAACTTACATGTATTTAACTTTATATGAAATAACAGCTATAGCCTACATTCTTAATAACAAAAAACTAAATAAATAAAAAATAAATAAGAAATAAAAATTTTAAAAAATTGTTTAAAAAATTATTGATATTAAACGCAGACAGTCGTGTTTACCCTTTATATATCAGGATTACTTTTTGAAATTAGAATAAAATGATGCTATTGGTCAGTTTTTATGCTACGCATTCTGATCAATTTGTCTCTCTCGCATCCAGACTGTAAGAACGTCTTAGTTTCGTATGAGGGCTTTCAAATACCGCTGGTAAAATAATAGGTTGTTTTTGAAAGTCATAGATATAACATGTAATAAGAAGAGGACTTCCAAGTACCATCAGTAAAGAAATTGAATGCGAAATACAAATATCATGCACAGCATAGGAAATTTACTATTCTATGTTGTATAATTTCAAATGTCTTATTTACAGTGAATATATCAAATTACAAAAACGAATTTCCGCTCTACGCAAGAAATTAAAAATCTTTACCAATACTCATTCTACTCTTTAATTCTACCTAATAGCTATAAGGTAGAATGAATTTTATATTGTAAATTTCTCATACGTTAACTTGTAATTTTGAAAAAAGTAGAGAAATAAAGCAGCTGGACAGAAAGGTCCTAAAGCATTGTCGTTGGCAGTATGGAAAATTCAAATTTTTGTCAAAACAATTTAAACCTCCAAAATCAAATCATTAATAATAATAATAATAATAATAATAATAATAGTAGTAAAAACGAAAATATTTATAATAATAATAATAATAATATTATTACTATTTATAATAATAATAATATTATTATTATTATTTATAATAATAATAATATTATTATTATTATTAATAATAACAATAAAAATAAAATAAAATAAAAATAATAATAATAATAATAATATTAATAATAATAAAGATACTAATATTAATAATAATAAGGAGATTTATGCCAGCGCCGATCTAAGCAAAAAGTCGCAGTATCGATATCGTAGTTAATTATATGCTCAATCGAATAAAACTGTCTTAAGCTTCCCTGAATGTTCAGAAAAGATTGATCTGACTGTCTAAGATTAGTTCCAAGCAGATGGCCAAGAAACAACAAATCCCTTGGTATCCATCGTAGTTCTAGATCGTGGGAGACGTATGTGAAGAATTCCTGTCTCAGCGGATCTGAGAGATTTACGACCAGATAGAGAAGAGACAGGTTCATTGGCGTCAATTAGATATTTAGGAGCCTGGTAATGTAGGCTTTTGTATATGATAGGCGAAATATATATATATATATATATATATATATATATATATATATATATATATATAGATATATATAAATATATATATATATATGTTATGTTCTCTGAAGTTTGAGAAGCCAATGTAGCTCACGTAAGGCCTGAGTGATACGCTCATGTCTCCTTCTATCAGAAAGAATCCGTGCTGCGGCATTCGGTAATTTTTGTAATCTATACAATTGATCTTACCAATGCCATACAACAGACTATTACAGTAGTCTAGTCTACTGCATATGAAGGCTCTCATCTGAAAGTGGACCGCTTCTTGAGAGGCGTATCTGACATAAATAAAAAGGACTTGATTTACACAATGATCGTATATGATCCTGCACTGATTTGCACTCGCAAGACTATAACGGATATCGAAACTACTGAACCAGAAACACTTACTTTATTAATCGAATTAGTCATCATTTCAATGATAGGCAATCTTTGTACCTCTCACACTCTCTTTATCACTCTCGCTTTCATTCTCTCTCTATCTCTCTCTCTCTCAGTGCACTGCCTAGTAATAGGTCCATGGTATATAACACTTCCACTCTTTCTATCGTCTGTTCTCCTGTTCATGTCTGTATAAAAATTTATCCTTAAATCATATATTATTCCTAATATCTGTCTGCCTCTGTCTCTCGTTTCTGTTTCTTAATGCAATTATCAACCGCTATTTCTATGTCACTATGCCAACTCTGTCCGGAACTTTTCATTTGTAACCTTATTGTGGGAACTCCTTTGGTGAAACTCCTTTTCCATTATTCTTGATATCCATATTTCCAACGCTTTTAGTATCTAGTTAATATCCATCCTTGAGTTCCATGTTTCACATCCATATAATGGAGTGGTCCGTACCATGGATTCCATTGCATGTATATTAATGTATTTTAATCTTTGTAATTTTTTTCATACGTGTTGTTACAAGTTTTTTCCTTTTAAAGTAGACGTATATTGCTTGTGCTATTGTATTGCAATTTCAGTCACAGAATTTCTATCATCCATTTATGGTACGTACGATCTAAATACTTGAAACTCCTTATATGTAGTACGTACGATCTAAATACTTGAAACTCCTTAAATGTGCCACCCTCCTGCAATTAATTGTATTACTGACTTTACCTCTTACCTAGGAATCCCTGATCTCTTTTATCATTTTGATGTCAAGTATCATTCCATATTTCAATGCCATATCATTCGTACTATAAATTTACTTCTGCAGTCCTAGCTTGTTGCCTTCTACCATTCCTTAATCATCAGCTTAGCTCACAACTTGCAAGAACTTACTTCTTGTATTCACCCTTCAAAGTCTGCAGTGGTGTCCTCCGCCATTGTCATATTCTCCAAATATTCACACCGCATTAGGTAGATGCTCGTTTTCTTATTTAGTCAGAACTTTTTGAAACTCTCTGTCTATTGATCTCCCTCTTGTTTTGCTTTCACCACTTCCTCTCGTAGAATGAGAAAACACATCTTCCCACTATAGATTTCAATCAATTTGCCTCTTTTTGTTTTATCACGGAATCAACACCGTGTGCATTCTTTCTCCTCAGACTATGCTTTTTTCAATTTATATCTGTGAATCGATTTAATTAAATAAAATATAATGTGTGTGGGGAACGTCCCTACCATCATCCTAGTGAGAAAACTGACGTTAAACCTTTATTATTATTGCTATTAATTATTTTTATTTTTTAATAATAAAATTTTACTCGGGAGTAAAGCAATACGTGCTGAATCGCCGCCCAGCTACTCGAGGCCATCTACATGTAGCTGCTCAAAAGAATTACTGAAACAGATTGCAATAAATCTTTGCAAAGTCATAGAAGCTTGCCAATTAAAATAGGTCTCTCGCTTGTCTCCGGTTTGTTCTGCAATTAGTCTGCTGTGCTATAAATGAAGTCACCTCCATCCGTTAAAAGAGCCCATGATTTCAATTTGCACATGATGAAATACTATAATTGATGTAGTTACAGAATAAGCAATATACATGTAAGCTTAATGGATCGACCCGTATAATGTGCATTTTTGACATATTTAATAATTATAGCTTTATCTAGTTATATATTTTGTACTAGGGCATATTTAATGAGTACTATAGAAGCATTTATACATTTCTGAACCGGCACTACTATAGTATGTTGTTTATAGTTGTAGATTGTATTAATTGCAATGTTTTTCAGTTCAATCGTATAATATGAACCTCATTTTCAATGGAAAAGCATTATTTTTCTGTCATCTTAATTTTGAGTTACAGATACCCTAGCTAATAATTCTAAAAATATTTGTAATAGCATTAAGACGAATCACTTGGACACTTCATAATAATTTAGAAACACATTGAGATCAGGTTACACTTGTTTTATTATTTATGATTAGAATTGAGGTTTAAAAATAAATTTTCACCACAATGTAATTGTTATATTTTAAATCAAAATAGTTTCAAATTTCTTTTGAAGTCCTTTAACAAATGCATCGACGAAAATTGCACTACGAGCAATTATCGAATTTCTTCAGTAACTTTCCTTGCTGTGAGAAGTCTTAGCCCGCTCCATTCTGAAAGATGAATAAAGTATAATTGAATAAACATTACATTATGAAATATTTGTAAAATTTTCTTTAGTCAGAAAGATTTATTAGGCCCTACTACTGTCTATCTAGGATTCAAACGATCTTTTTTATTTAACGTTACAACTGTTCATGATCAAACTTCAGATGCAAAAATTGTCTTTCGTATCTAAAGGATGTCAACCTAAGTTACATACAAAGACATGCTGGTTTAATAATATGTATAAGCTAGTTATGTTGTTGTTATTGTTCTTTATATTTGAAGGACGTTGGTATCAACGCTAACTGATCTTGAAATCATCAATATCAATAGCTACAAATAAATAAAAATTTAATTAACGAAATTGGTGTAGAAATCAAAATTAATAACCATTACATAATTACATAAGAGTATCCTTATATCAGTATTATATGATGTGTACCTGTATATGCATGTATACCATACTGTAGTCCAAAATAGCAGAGAACGGTAGAATCTTCTAAAAAAATCAATATATCTATCCGCTACGGACTTTAATCAAAGTTGTTTGTCTGCAAGAATTGAAATCTGTTTCTAAAATTCAAGTATAAAAATAGGTGTCAATGTTCTTTCTACATTGCTGTGTGTCGTGATTATTAATTTCTAATTTAATACAACTCACCTCGAAATCATCACTGATAATTAGAGATGAAGGTGTTCTTATTTAGACGGGAAGAGCATCCAACAGTGAGCTGAGTAGATTGACAACAATATTGAGTAGATTTTTGAGAGTCGCTCCTAGAGTCAGTCCACCCAACAATGAAGTCAGGCCGGAGACCCCGTCCAACAAACCAGCCTCGGCTTGCAGAAAGCAGGCAGCGAGCACGATCAGAGCGAGAGCCAGGAACTTAGACATCTGAGTAGCACAACAGTTTATTACAAATGAAAAGTGCCAACAGCTTTCTGTTACTAAAGAAATGCTCTGAAGATAAAATTGAAAATAAAATTGAAATTTTATGTCAGAAATAATTAGCCTAGCTTAGATTTTCTATTAATTACTAAGGGCGACGAAGTTAATAACACTGAAGAAATGTTCTGAAAATTAATGGACAATTTTAAATTGTTCAATCCTTCAAAGAACAACTACAAAGAAAGGATGATGCAAGGTTTATGCTTTTCTATCTCAGATGAAATTTAATATGGCAGAAAGGACTAGCCTTGACTAGATGTACTTAATTGTCTAAATTATCATAAAATAGCTGCCTTTCGATTTTCAAGGTGAACTAATATTAAACTGCTGTTTCCAGTAGTTAATAAAACTGGTTGAACCGACTGTTGCAGTGCAAAAGTTTGAGGTAAATTCATTTAAGTGGTAAACCACCTGGCGCGGATGCAGAAAGGGGGCCAGAGGACCCAGGCTGGCCTTTTTCCTGACGATATAAAATTGTCTCTTCATGTATTGCATTGCTTTTGCCTTTTATTTTTTTAATATTATTTTATAACTGCAATATTGTTTTATTTTATTTTTTACAATTCTTCATTGTGTTCACGGTATCTGTATGCGATATCATGTATTTGAGAGTTAAGAATTGCTGTAAGAAAAGCAATTGAAATTTGTCTTTGAGAAGGTGCGGGGTAAGCAAAGAAAGTGGACACATACCAAATATATCCCCCAAAACACATCTCGATCCGTACTAGTATATACCGTGCTCCTAACGATGTTAGGTGGACGGAGAGAATTTCGGTCTCTAAAGTGGAGATTCACATTTTACCCGAGTTGTAGGCCCTATACGAGTTGCGGAAGAGAATTCCACTAAAAACACACGGACTGCACGTGTCTTAATGATGACGAAGTTTTATAATAAAAGTTGGTGTTACAAAGGGCATTCGGATAATAAGCCATTATCGTATGAGATTGCAATAAAATCTTATCCCGATACAAATTACAATCCTGACAGTAGTTCATCTGGTATTCGATCAAGGTAAAATGACAATAAGTATAGAAGCCAAGTCCAAGGGTGCATTAATAAAATATTGTATTTGAAGCGTGACATCTAAGAGCCAGCCAACTGATTCAATAATTAAATATACACTCGTAGGTGATTGTGGAATATGTATTAACGAAATAAGTGAAAAAAGTGCAAAAATTAACTGTGAAAAAGTAGCACTTACTTTTAAAGAAGTAGTGAAGCACTCTGTAGTTAGTGAAGACGTGTACTCTGAGAGTAATGAAAGTATCGGTGAGTTGATATCTTTCCTCATCCTCGGCGCTCTTTTTATATACGAGAGAAACAGTGAACCATGTGTCGCCAATCTTCTGAATTAGTACACTTTGAATGTGTAACTATTATCCTGCCCAGAGAATTATGTTGTCACAATTCATATTTATTACCCTTTATGTACAGTAGTTATACTGCGTAATAATTTCTCTACAAATTGTATAGCTGAATTTGAATTAATTCCTAAAGAATTAATATAGAGATCAATATAGAAATCAAATTAATATTTCTACGAACTGTAAATTATATTGTTCAGGACTAAATGACCTTGAATGTAATTGATGAAGCTTTTATTCCGATGAATCAATATTTTAAGGAGTATATTTGTTAGATTTCTAATCAATTGTTCTGATGTAGACAATTTAGATCACTTCTAAACATGATAATAAAAAGCGGTTTTAGTCATAGAATGTGTCCAAGTATTTATTATACAATTCCTTTTTATTTTTGATATTTCTTGATGGCCTATGTCTTCTCTCTCTTAGTGCACTGCCTACTGAAAGGTCCATGGTACATAACGCCTCCACTCTTCTCTGTCTTCGGCCTTCCTCTTCATTTCCACATATGAGTGGGTCTTTAAATCATCTAACATGCCTAATCTCGGCCTGCTCCTGCCTCTTTTTCCTTCCATTCTACCTTCTATGACGTCCTTTAATAGACCTTCCCCCCTCAGAATGTGTAGTATCCATCTCTTCTTCCTATTTCTTAATATATTTATCAACTGTCTATCTGTGCCAACTCTCTCCAGGACTTCTCATTTATAACCTTTTGTGTCCAGCTAATCCCCTCCACTCTTCTACAAATCCACATTTCCAATGCCTCCAGTTTCCTAATATCTTCCTTCCTTAATGTCCATGTTTCACATCCATACAATAGCGTGGTCCAAACTAAAGTTTTCACTATCTTTATCTTTGTGTCTTTCTTTAGATTTTTTGTTAATAGTTCTTTTCTACTACCAAAGGCCGCTTTTGCTTGTGCAAACCTACTGCATATTTCCATTTCACATTTCCCGTCATCGGTTATAGTGTGACACAAATATTTGAAACTCCTTACCTGTTCCAATTTCGTACCATTTATTGTGATATTAACTTCACCTTTATTATTGGACACTCTCATAACCTTGGTCTTTTTTATATTAATCTTAATGCCATATCTCAAAGCCGTCTCATTCAGCCTACCCATTATCTTTTGCCATCCAATCTCGCTGCCCGCTACTATTCCTTGATCATCTGCAAATCGTACATCTTGTAACAAAGTCCCTCCTACTTTTATTCCTTCTTCCAAGTCTTCCATGGCTTCATCCATCATTGCCTCGGCGTAAATGTTAAACAGCAGTGGCAAATGCTACAACCTTGTCTTACTCCACGTCTTATTTCGCCTTCATCTAAGTACTCATGTTGGATTTTGAATACTGCTTTTTGATTCATGTACAAGTTCAATATTAGTCTTCTATCTCTCCAGTCAATTCCTATTATTTTTAAGATATTCATCATCGTTATCCAATCAATTCTGTCAAAGGCCTTCTCGAAGTCTACAAGGCATACAAAAACGTCATTTCCATATTCTAAGCTTCTTTAGCAAAGAACCCGCATTACCCCTATTGCTTCTCTTGTGCCAAATCCTTTCCAAATACCAAATTGTGTCTTGCTCAGTATCATTTCTACTTTCGACTGAATGCGATTATTTGCTATTTTCAATAAGGTCTTCGATGCATGAGGTAGGCCTATTAAGCTGATTGTTTTGTAATCCGAACAATCCACAGCATTGGATTTTTTGGGAATTTTGATCATCACTGACTTGGTAAAGTCGTCTGGCCAAATACCTGTATCGTACACTTCCATACATACCTACATTAACTTACTGAGCTTTTCTCCTTCCAACATTTTCAAGAATTCTGCTGGGATTTCATCTATTCCGGCTGCCTTCCCCTTCTTCATACTGTTTCTTGCAGAATAAATTTAATTAAAATTTAATAAAGAATATGTTCAACTGGGATTCAAAGAAGATGATTAATACTTGTAAGTTTCAGAGGTCATTTGTTTTCTGCATTATCCTTACACCCGTTCTTAAGCATTGCAATAAAAACAGCATCCATCAAATCATGAGGGTCATTGAGGTACCAACACTTCGTTTTAGACTAAACTTAAAGAATTCTGCAAGGCATCGAGTAAACTCTTCGCTAAGCTCAGTCAGCATTCGTCTATGTCCACATCTGGATCAATATCTTTTATTATCGTGACAATTTAATAAAAATGAAATATAATATCGCATTGCCGAGTATATTGTATTTTTCATTTGTAACGATTGATTTCAATGGGTACAGTAAGAACAACATTTCATTTTTAATTGGTAATTATTATAGATAATCGTTATTTTATTATGAAAACTTTCCAATGAAACTTTGGTAAACCCATTGGTTCTTCAATATCACGATTTCAGAAGACAGTCGAAGAACATCGTAAAATATAGGCCTATTCATATTTGTTAAGAAACACAAAAGCATTTCACTCCACTAGAAGATTTTATTCTGAATACAGGCTAATACTTTAAGTAATATCAATTAGGGAAGCAATTTCAATATTTCAGAATTTCAATTGTAATATAAATTCAATATGAACATACTTTCTCTACTGTTGCATTGAAAAATTGTAAACTCGAAATTACTAGAGATTGAGACATTAATTCAATGCAATGTTTAAAACTTTTTTAAATTTATTATGTTGCGTGAGCAGCAGATGCTGCATTGATATAACAGTATAAAAATTGACTAAAACTAAACCTATGAAACTATATTTCTGCATCTCTTGTACGCAAAAGAAGATTCAGAGATAAATAAATGGTTGGTATGGCCTATATATTTTTTTATTCTGAAATATTGCAATTACTTGATGTTATTCATACAAGATTTCTGAAATCCTATACTGATGTTTTAGTTGGTCATGTTACATACTTGATCAACCTCTCACTCTCAGAAGGTATCTTCCCGACCTTCTTCAAACAAGCAGTGGTGTCACCTTTGCTTAAAACCCTTTTCTTCTGAAAGACAATCTTTCCAGATACCGTCCTATTTCCAATCTTAACTTCATTTCTAAACTTCGTGAAAAGGTAATTCATTCAAATTTATGCACTCATTTTGATACTTTCCATTCTCTCTCTCATTATCAATCTGCCTATAGAAAACTCCATTCCACTGAAACCGCTCTTCTTCATATGCATAATTATCTTAGCTTGGCCATGAGTAGTAGACTAAACAGGTTTCTGCCATGGTTCTTCTAGATTTCTCTGCTGCCTTCGAAACGATTGACTATGGCATTCAAATAAACAGGCTTAAATCTTGTTTGGTCATTTCTGATTCTGTTTTATCCATTCTTATATCATATCTCTGATGTCACACAGAATCGGTCAAATTCGTTCTTCTGAACTACCCTTCCTACGCGGTGTTCCTCAATGTTCAGTGCTAGGTCCATTGCTCTTCTCCTTATGTATCAATCCTCTTAGATACCAGCTTGCTCAGTCCTCCGTAAATCTTCAGTTCTATGTAGACGACACACAACTTCATATTGCTTTTTCTTATCATGATTTCGATCAGAAATTAACTCATCTCTCTTCCCTTATAGACAAGGTTTATTCCTGGTTTTGTGCTAATTTGTGCTAATCGTCTCGTTAATCCCTCCATAAATGAATACCTTCTAATTGACACTCCTTAGCAAAGAAGTAAAATCACCTATAGCTCTGTTAATTTTCAGAATCTTGCGCTTTCACCTTCTCGATCCGCCAAAATCCTTGGAGTCATATTTGATGAAAACCTTGACTTTAAATCCCATATCTCTTCTGTTTGTCGAGTTTCTTTCTTTCAGATTCGTCAGATTAGGCAAATACCTCCATCCCCTACTAGAAATTCAGTCTCTATCCTTGCTTCCTTGCTAATTCTATACTTCACAGCTCGACCACTGTAAATCATTATTATTTGGGTTGCCTACTTCTTCTCACAATCGTTTGCAGCACGTCAAGAATTCTCTTGCACGTGTTGTTTGCCAGTCCTCTCGACTTCAATTTCGCTCCCTTTCTCAACTTCGCAGTGTTCACTGGCTACCTGTTAATCAACGAATAAAATATAAAATAGCTATATTAACTTTCAAAACTCAGAGTTTTGGCAAGCCTTCTTACATAATCTGAAATTCTTTTTCCCTTTCGTCCCTCACGTGCACTTCGTTCAACCGATGGCAATCTTCTCCCTGTTCCAACTATTCTCACATCATTGGGCAGACATTCATTTTCTTACGCAGCATCCACGATCTGGAACTCTTTACTTGCTAATCTTCGCTTTTGATTTCTCTTTCAACATTCTCTAACAAGCTTAAGTCTTACCTTTTCCCACTAAAGGCATTATAAATTAATCAATTTACTCCAACTATTTTTGAGCACCGGTCTAGCTCTCGTTTAGGACCTTAAACCTCCTGAGCACATTTCTTTTGCAGATTGGTCTGGGTGAATTGATCTGCAGTAATGTGTGTTGCAGAGCCATAGAGCTGTTCGTATCCAAGGATCCTTGGCCACAAGGGGTATTTGTTAAGAGATATTTTAAGCCCAGTAAAGGAATATCCCAGTAAGAATACTACACTTGGTACATTCAATTGTAGAACGGTCAACTGAAATTTGTTTCATATGTGAAAAATGTGATATATTATTTTTACAAGAACATTGGCTACTTCCTAATGAAATTAGTTTTTTATCAAGTCTTCATTAAATTATTTTATCAATGAGAAGTTCTGCTGTTGATGTTACATCTGATGTTCTTATTGGTAGGCCATATGGAGGCACTGGTATTCTGTATAATAAGAGGCTTAGTCCTTTCATCACTCATATTCCTACTAATAATTCTAGATTGACTGCTTTGATTTTGAGTACTATATTAGGACCAACATTAGCTGTAAACGTTTATATGCCCACTGATTACAGTAGTCGTGAGTGTTTTGAAGATTATATTGAAGTCTGCTCTTCTATTACAGCATTGTACACTGAATGCGATGCAGTTCGACTCATAATTGCTGGTGATTTTCATTGCCAGTACGGTTCAAGATTTTTCCCTTTGTTTATTAATCTTGTTATTGAAAATAATTTAGTCCTAACCGATTTAAATAAATTATCTTATGCGTTTACTTACAGTAACATTGATAATAATACCTTTACATGGATTGATCATGTAGTATGTAGTTCTGCTCTTGATAATATAGTTGAATCTTGTGAAATTAAATATGAATATATTAGCTCAGACCATAAACCGTTGTTTGTATTCCTAATTGGTCAGGTGCGGATGATGTATGTATTCGTAAATATCAATCTATACTATGTGAAGAGCTTAGCAAACTTTGTATTCCTAAGTGCTGTTTTGATAAAGGCCTATTATCTGTCTCCCCACCTAGGGATGGTACCAGAGAAGTCAATAGTGATAGAAGTAGTTGTATTGATGCTGTTGATGATTACTATAACGCAGTTATTTCTTGTATACAGTATGCATGTAACACTTGTATCCCAATGAAAACTATTGCAAGTAAAGACTATGTTGTGCCAGGTTGGAATGATTATGTTAGAGAATCTCATGTTCATGCAAGAGCAACTTTCTTAGATTGGATAAATGCAGGAAGGCCTCCAAGTGGCGTATTATTTGAGTCTATGAAGAAATCTAGGGCTCAATTTAAGCTGGCATTGCGATATTGTAAGAAGCATGAGGCCACTCTGAGAGCAGATGCTCAGGCTAATTCTCTGTCTAAGAACGATTACAGTGGTTTTTGGAAGCAATTATCCAAGGTCAGAAGCAGTAATGCCAGTGATGGTTGTATCAGTGATGACGCCATTGTGGAGCGTTGGCTTACACATTTTGAGCATCTTTATAATGATTGCGCCATCGGAATCAATGAATATAATGCTGATAAAGATGCATTTTTGGATCGCCTTAACACTTCTCCTAAGAATGATTTTGTCATTTCTGTTAATAACATTATAGATATTTGTAGATTGCAAAAGCATAGAAAATCTCCTGGACCAGATGGCATTTCCATGGAGGCAATTTCATTCGCGTGTCCTAGTCTCTACGTTCATTTAAATATGTTGTATAATTTATTTCTAAAACATAGTCATTTGCCTAATTAATTTATGCAATCTGTAATTATACCTCTAGTTAAGAATAAATCTGGCGATTTATCTGATCTTAATAATTACAGAGCAATTGCAATTTCTAATGCATTATCTAAATTGTTTGAATCTCTCATTGCTTAATATATACATAGCCTTTCTGAATATGATTATTTTCAGTTTTGGTTTAAGTCTGGCCATTCAACCGGATTATGTAATCATGTACTAAATCAGACTCTCGAGTATTATAGACATCATGGAAGTCATGTTTTTACCTGTTTTGGTGATTTCAGTAAAGCTTTAGATAAAGTTAATTACTGGGAATTGTTTGGAAAATTACTAGACGATAACATTAACATCAGTATTATATTTATTATTGCATTCTGGTATTCTTAACAGCAAGGCTTTGTTCGATGGCGTAATTCTGTTTCTACTTGTTTTCACATTGGAAATGGTACGCGTCAGGGAAGTGTACTTTCACCGTATTTGTTCTCTAGATATATACGCGATATGGTTAGAGCTGTAGTAGAAACCGGGATTGGTTGTGCAATTAGTAATAGATTAATTAACATTCTTGCATATGCTGATGATATCGTTCTCATTGCTCCTTCGTGGAGAGCTTTACAGTATTTAATAGATGTGCTACAGTTTAACGCTAAAGTTATTAGCATGTCTTTTAATATTAGTAAAACTGTCGCCATGATATTTGCTCCTAAGGGTCGAAATTGGAGTGTATTACAGGAATTTCAAAGATTTAAGTTGGACAACTCTTCTATTAATTATGTAACGCAGTTTAAATATTTAGATCATATTAGAACCAATGATGGTCGTGATAATAACGATATGCAGCGTGAAATACGTGGTATGCGTATGAATATATTAAAGCGTAGATTTGCTTATTGCTCTCTTAATGTTAAGAAGGTCCTATTCAAATCCTATTGTATGTGCTTCAATGATGTGGCACTATGGTCGTTGTTTACTATAGGTTCAATAGAGAAATTTCGATCTTGCTATAATAAATGCATTAAAATATTTTTTGGATACAAACATTACAACAGCCTAACCATCGCGCTGCTAGAAACCGGATTGCCTAGTTTTGATACTATCCTTTCAAATTACAGATTAAAGTTTAGAATTTGCTTGCTGGATAATGCTAATATGCTAGTTAAGTGTTTTGATGTTCTGAGCCTATTATAGCCTTGTATGCCTAATTCTATAAATAATTGTTTTAGGCCTATAGCTCAATATATGAGCAGACTATTTGCTTTTCTGGTTTTTGTTGCATTGTTCTATGTTCAAGATTCATGTATGGGTTTTTACGCCTGAAATAAAGCAATAAATAAATAAATAAAGTTGCTAGGGACGTCCCTGACATCATCCCTGGATGAGGAAACGGACGTTAAGCCTTTAATATTATTATGTAAGCTTTTAAAGCTCATTCTAGTTAGGCTATAAGCTCCCATACTATAATCCAGACTATTGAGCAGAATAGCAATGGAAAACTATCTCAGATTTCATATTTATCATAAAGATAAAGGTGAATGTAAGATTTGAGCACTAGCGTCATCTAACCACAATCCTGCTAACATATGGGATGGGTCTAACACGACAGATCTACCCGCGGCATTTAGCTAAATAGTGTTGACAGAGAGAGAGAGAGAGAGAGAGAGAGAGAGATAGATAGAGAGAGAGAGAGAGAGAGACAGAGAGAGATGGAGAGATGAAGAAATACAGAGAAGCAATTTTATATATATATATACTATATTTTGCTAAAGTAATTATTCGCCAAAACCTTCGTGTTTTGCCCCAGCCTATTTACAAAATTATGAATTTAAAGCTTAATTATGTATTTATTTACAATTACATTCATTTGAACATTTAGATCCTAATAATTACTACAGATTTGTCCATTAAAGTTTGCAAAAATCGTTACGATTTTCTGACCCGAATATAAGTTATGAGATGTTCTGAGAATGTACTAAATGAAAGGTATAAGCGTGCGTATATTCAGTTATCACTTAACGCTGATATTGAAAAAGGCAATAGAAAATCATTTCAGAAATCGTATTTTTCACATCATAGAAGACTCTATAGCCACACATATGGCTGTAGGTTCTTCAGAAATTCTCGATGTTATCAATGTTTCCATTTTATTTGGCATGCAAAGCGTAATTAAGTAAAATTCTAGATGATTAATAATCAAACGTTTGATTTTAGAAAATGGCTTACACCACTCTACTGTTTGTGGGAGTGCTGGCTATGGCCGCAGTCAGCATAGAGGCTGGACTATTGGACGGTGTCTCTGGTCTTGGCACAACCATTGACAAATTGAGCCTATCAGGACTTCTGACAACCCTGCTCACACTTGTTGCGAATGTCGTCGTCAGTGCGCTGACTACTTTGGGTTCGAACGTCACCAATCTGCTGTCAGGACTTACTGGTGGACTCAACCTCGGTTGAGCGTCTAGACAACGAGAACTCAGTCATCTTAAAATGTATGATTACATTCTGCAGTTAGCATTATAATTCTTATATCTAAAGTAACCATTCGATTATCTCAGTATTCGTTGGGAGACAGAATGTTTAACATCTGCCTGAGAACCTGTAACTCTTTGGTTCGAATCCCAGTACATTATCCGAAATATCATCACACGTTTAAACAGTAAAACAGACGTAGTAGTTAATAGGCCCTACGCAATTAAGAAACTATGAATCCAAATACATTTTAAATTTAATTACAGTTCAAATTATATCAATCAATCTGAGAGTTTAATGTCCAAGTTTTCAAATGATCATCCTAGAGTTTGTTCCAGCCAAACGCAGTGTGATCGGTTTTCAACGTTATATAGATTAAATAGGTGGTGTAAAATCAGTGATAGCCCAAAGTGAGAACTTCTTTGTAATTGACTATTTACGCTAATTAACATAAAATTAATGTGAACCTATTATAATTCGAATAACAATCTATTCTAGTTGAATGAGATTCCTAGTTATTGAATTGCATTCCGTAATACACAATAATAATTAATTAATGAGGCTTGAATAACGCTAATGTATTCTCTGTTAAGCAACTAATGATAGAAACAATAGAAAATACTTAGAAAAAATGACCGGAAAATCATATCGATATGTTCATATTTAAATGGCCGTATAATACCGAATACGTATTGCAATAATGTACTGACAATTTGTCAACTGTCAGCTTGTGGTACAGTAAAGAGTACCATGTTACGAGCCACTGGTAATGTATTCCACTCTTGTTTTTAATGTCACCTTAATCACTGAATGAATATCATACTATATAACATCATTATTAATTCACTCACTGTTTAAGTTTTCAAGCTTTATTACACCAAGTATAGGCTACGTTAGTATTTTCATTTCGAATTCATATAAATGACACATTTTCATCAAATATCTTATATGTTTCAGGTTAAAGATAAAGCTCCTGATGTCTATGCATCTATTATAGTCAAATCAAACATTCATCGACTTAATTCTACATCGATGCCTACTAAACTGAAAAATTTGTAACAATAATCTTATCACAGCAGTTCTGGTTTTATAGTATTGACGATTTCTTACTGTTAAAATTAAGACTTTCTAAAGCCATTCATTTTATATGAGAGAAGTTAAAAGAAATTCAATTCGTCAAACTATTGCGATTTGTGTTATTTATTTAAATAAAAATGTATTTATTTGCAGTCAACATTGAAGATTTTTAGTATAAGAGAGTTTATTTAATATATTTCAGAATAAATTTATCGTAAAGGCCTAATTAATATACTGGCTGTCACACAGAATAATTGCGTAGTAGATGGGGCCTAACAACAGCAGTTGCTTTAAGTGCATTTCATATCATGAGCTGCTAAGGTCTTCCTCTCAATTCTTCTACAAGGCAAACTTTTTGTTAAGTAGTCGTTCAATAAACATAATAAATAATAAAATATGCAATTGGTATTACACACTACATAACTGATCTAAGTTTAAATGAAATTCTTTTATACTAACTTATTAACATGCAAGAAATTGATTGTGATATTAAACACAGACAGTCGTGTTTAAACTAGTAGGCTATACAAATATGCCCTAACATGCATAGCATAGAAAGTCATCTATTCTATGATGTTTTATTCCAAGTGTTTTATTTACAGTGAATATATCTAATACTTAAATATGTCTCCGCCCTACACAAGAAATGAAAAAAATACTAATAGCAGTAAGTTAGAATGGAATTTATTCATGTTTATTTCTCATAAATTTACATGCAATATTAAAGAAGAAAAAGAGAAAACAACAACTGGACCAAAGGGTCCTAAGCAACTATCATTGCAGTAGAGAAAATTCATTTGGTCAAATAATTTAAACCTCCAAAATCAAATCATTACTACAATGATTAGCAATCTTTCACTCTCCTCTTCTCTCTTCTCTCTCTCTCTCTCTCTCTCTCTATCTCTTTCTCTCTCTCTCTCTCATTGCACTGCCTAATAGTATGTCCATGGTATATAATAACACCTCCACTCTTCTCTGTCTCTCGTTTTCCTGTTCATGTCCGCAGAATGTTGGATCTGTAAATCATATAATACTAAAAATCTCAGTCCGCCTCTGTCCTTACCTCCTGGCATATTATCTACTATGACCTCTTTTAGCTGACTTTCTCCCCTTCAAATATATAGTACCCAACTCCTCTATTTTTTGATACAACTTTTAGCTGTCTATTTATATTCCAACTCGCTCCAGAAACTTCGTCATTTATAACCGTTTGGTGTGAGCTATTTAATACTAGCTATTACTTAGAATGTCTCAATAGCGTAGGGGTAACGTCATGAAGTTTTAAAATGGCAGATCCGGAGGTGAATTGAACTCTCGCGGGTTCGAATCCCAGCCGCGCTGATCTGAGAGTAAAATCTCCGACATTCAAGGTTATACGGAAAATGGGCTAAATTGCCTAAAGACATTCATAATTACATTTATCATTACACAAATTACACATATTTACAGTTAGCCTAATTGTATCAAAATAGTCACTTCATACTTTCTATTATTGAGCGTAGGCATACATCTACTTCCTTATCCATTAACTTCTGCAGTCCAATATTCTTTCACTTTACCAATTCTTATCATCTGCGAATCATACAAATTGCAACACCAAACCTCCTCATTTTTTTCCTTCTTCAATGTCTTTAATGACTTCTCTGCAATTTCTAAAATCTCAAAATGTTCCCGCGGTACTATTTAAACACTCGATTTCTTATTAATTAATTTCTTTCTTTCTTTATAACATTTTCTTATTCATTACTTTTTTATTTCGCCGCTTGTTTTCTAATATTTCCACGTTCTGTAGTACAATGAAAACCGATCTCTTCCCTCTATAATTTAAATCAATTTGTCTGTTTTTTATCACGGAATCAGCATCGCTTGATTCTATTTTTTCCTCAGGATATTTTTGTTAAATTATTTGAGTGAATTGCTTTGTATTTATGTGTGTATATTTAGGACGATCCTGACATCATCGTTTTATGATGAAATTTACGTTAAACCTTGATTATAATTATTGCTATTATTATTATATTATTATTGTCATTAATATTTGTTCTTACTCAAGGTTTAAAGAACTCGAGGTTTGATAAAACTATTCTTGCAATAATTGCTAAATCGTCGGCCGGCTACTCGAAGTCATCTGGCTGTTTAAAAGAATCGATGAAGCAGACTGCATTAAATCTTTGCAAAGTTATAGAAAGCCTTTGCCATAGAATAGAGGTCTCTCGCTCTGGCTTATCGCCGGTGCGCTCTGCAATTAGGCTGCTTATGCCATTAATGAAGTCAACTCCAACGAGTTTCATGATGAGTTTTTTATAATTTAGAGATTAGCTGAATATTCATACATTTTTTAGTAGTTGACCTGCCCATTTTTTGATTCCAAACAAGCCATTAAATCCTTCTGAACCGGATCTATTAGGTTAAATTATTCTATGCCCATGTACTGTAGGCCCCTATAGACTCTTGTATTTTTGATGCAATTACCTAAAATGAACTTTATTTTCTGTGGAAGAGCAGTATTTTTCTGTAATCTTAATTTCAGTTAGGGATGCCCTAGGTAATAAGTCTAAACATATTTGTAATAGCACCAAGGAGAATCAGATGTACAAAAAACATCTAAGAAAACAAACTAAAAATCATATGAATCAGATTACATTTGTTTTATTATTTATGATTGGACCAGAGGTTTATAATTAAATTTGTATCACACAAAAGTAAATTGTAATCTTTTGAATCAAAATAGTTTCGCATTTCTTTTGAAGTCTTTTAATGTTATGCATCGACAAAAATTGCACTACCGCGCAATTATCGGATGTCTGCAGTGACTTTCCTTGCTTCGAGAAGTCTTCTCCTGCTCCATTCTGAAAATTGAATAAAGTATATTTTAATAAAAATAACATTATAAACTTATGCACAAGTATACGAAAAATATACACAATATAGAATAAAATAATCCAAATGCTATCCAGCTGTTCCTTCTTTAGGCAGAAAGACATTGCTACAGTAAATTATGTAGCAATTTAAACAAGAGTTTTAATGGATTTTTAAAATATAACTTTACTACTGTTCATGATCAAAATTCAGATGCACTTATTAAGAAGCTTCCATGCGCAAATTTTCTTCCACATCTAAAAGATCTCATTCTAAGATGTACAAAATCTAGTGCTATTATGAAAATATGTACAATCTATTTGTGTTGCCGTTATTGTCGTTTTTACTTAAAAGATGTTGCCATTAGCATTAGCTAATCATATAAATCAAAAATACCATTAGCTACTTTAACATCATAAGTATAAGAATAAAATTAAAACGATGTACAGTAGTAGATAATAGTATCTCTTTATCACTACAAATTACCTGTAATTGTACATAACTTTAAAAAATAGCCAAGACAGATCGGAAGAATCGGCTAATAGTTCTATATAACGCTCCGCTACCGTCTCTACTCAAAGTTGTTTTGTTTGCATGAATTGAAATCTGTTTCTAAATCACTAGTGTTAAAATAGATGGCAATGCTACTTCTACATTACTACATGAACATGTCGGCCTTGTGATTATTAATTTCTATTCTAATACAACTAACCTCAATATCATCACTGATAATTAGAGATGAAGGTGTTCTTATTTAGACGGGAAGAGAATCCAACAGTGAGCTGAGTAGATTGACAACAATATTGAGTAGATTTTTGAGAGTCGCTCCTAGAGTCAGTCCACCCAACAATGAAGTCAGGCCGGAGACCCCGTCCAACAAACCAGCCTCGGCTTGCAGAAAGCAGGCAGCGAGCACGATCAGAGCGAGAGCCAGGAACTTAGACATCTGAATAGCACAACAGTTTATTATTAACTATTAAGTGCGACGATGTTACTACTACAGAAGAAATGATCTGACGATTAATTGTCAATTTTAAACTTCAAAGAATTATTACAAGGAGAAGATGATGCTGAAGTAAGAAGTCCACATGTTAACATATTTTAACATTACTCGTGTTAGCTTAGATTTGCGGAAGAACAATCCAAATAGCGACTGCAAGTAACGTAAATAGCGATAAAGCATTAACATAAAAGACAATGTTAAAAAGGGCATTCGGTTTATGAGGCCCTTGCCGCCAGATATTGCTACAAAATATTCTAACCCCGACCTTAGTTAAACTGGGATTAAATGGCGTATGATGATTATTTAGAACTTAAGTCTAAAGGAGCACTAATTCACATTTAACTTTGAAACGTGACACATAAGAGTTAGCTTACTGATTCAATAATTAAATATACAATCTTAGATGATTGTGGAATAGTTATTAACAAATACTTGCAAAAGGTGTAAAAATAGCAATAAAAACGTAGCACTTACTTTTTTATGAATTAGTGAAGCACTCTGTAGTCAGTGAAGACGTAAACTCGTAGCGTATTGAAGGTGTCGATGAGTTGATATCTTTCCTCATCCTCGGCTCTCTTTTTATACACGAGAGAAACAGTGAAACATGTGTCGCCAAACTTCTGAATTAACGAGCTCTAAATGTATAACTATTATCCTGCCCATGGAATTATGTTGAACACTATTCGCATTTGTTAAGCTTAGTGTACATGTATAGTAGCTTTTGCATAATAATTTCTCCCTAAATTGTAAAGCTTCATTTGAATGATTCCTAAAGAATTAACATTGATATCGGTACAGAGATCTAATTAATGTTTCTACGAACTATAAATTATATTTTTCTGGATTAAATGACCTTGAATAGTTTTAGAAAAACTCTGTGAATGTTAAGGAGTATTCTGGTTATTTTAATAATTAATTTTTCCGCTGTATAAATATATTTTATTGACTATTTCTAATAATGTCAGCAAAAACGTGTTTTTTAAGATACAATTTTGATTATTATTCTAAAAAATGTTATCTGCATGATATTGCATGACATTTCACTTTATAATTTATGAGGCTATAGTAAATTTCTAAAACCTTTAGCCTAAATCATTAATTTTATCAGTGGTGACTAATTTAATAATAATAATAATAATAGTAATAAAGCTTTAACGTCCGTTTCCTTATTCAATGATGCTGTCTGGGACGTCCCCACAGCACACATCACTAGAGATCAATTCAGTCAGACCAATCTGCAAAAGAAATTTGCAGTAAAGTCCTTAACGAAAGCCAGTCCGGTAATAAAAAATGGTCAGGGTAGACTGATTATGTCTGCAGTGGGAAAAGGTATTTCGTAAGCTTGCTAGAGAAAGTTGAAAGATTAAAAGAAGAGCTAAGATTAGCAGGTAAAGAGTTCCAGATTGTCAGTGCTGCATAAGAAAATTAACGTATGCCCAATGATGTGAGAATAATTTAATCAGAGAGAAGATTGGCATCGGTGGTACGAAGTGCACGTGAGGGATAATAGGGAAGAAGAATCTCATATAAGTAAGAAGGTTTGCCAAATCTCAGAGTTTAGAAAGTTATCTATATTTTATGCTTTGATTAACAGGGAGCCAGTGAAGACTGCGAAGTAGAGAAAGAGAGCGAGATTGAAGTCGAGAGGACTTGCAAACAACACGTGCGACTGGATTTTGAACGCTGCAAACGATTGAGAGAAGAAGAAAAATAACAACAATTATATCAATTTGATTAGAAAGCTATTGTAGTTCATGATAACATCGAGCACTATGGAACCAGTGAAAACACGATGAGCAGGATGTGGGTGGTCAAAAATATTACGAAACAAAATCCGGGTGAGCAGTCAAAGGAAGGGTACCAGCGGAATACAATATAGCATCATATATAAAGATATGTTAAACTGGTTTTTAAGGGACGACGATGACGATTATTATTAACATTGGTTAGATTGTGTTGGTAATTTTCAGCCTTTTTCCTTAGAATCTTCCTTATGTAGCAGTATAATTACAGATCCCACACGTCCTTGGGGACCAAATTTCTTTTTAGACCAGCCTGAAAATGTTTGCATATCACGGAGCCAAATCTTCGCTAATCCCTGTCAGTATTTTTCTATTCCCTCATCTGGATTACTATATTTTACTATCATGGCAATTTCGCAAAATTGAATTCTAATAGGCCTATCTCATTTCGGAGTAAATTTTCTATTTCATTTGCAATGATTTATTCTAATGGGTTCGGTGACTAGAAAAGTGTAATTTTTATTCGTAATTATCATGAATATTCACTATTGCGTTATAAAAGCTTTCCTACGCAACTCAGGGCGAACCATTGGTTCTTTCAATATCACGGTGGACCGTCAGAGAACATCGTAAAATATTCCCATACTTATTAGGAAACAAAAAGCAATCAATTATCCTCTATTAGAAGAATTTTTTCTAATGTAATTTTATTCTGTGTAATTTATTATAGGTAATTTAATCATAGAATATCATTCTTGCAAGGTTAGATTGGGATAACAATTAAGTACGTTGTGTAAAACTTTTACAAATTTCTATGTAACGTGAACAGCAGATGTTGCATTGATATAACTTTATATAAATTGACTAAAACTAATTCTATGAAGCTAGATTTCTGCAACTCTTGTACGCAACAGAAGATTCAGAAACATACTACTGGTAAGTAGGCATATTTTTAAGCTCTTTTAGTTTGGCTATAAGAAAATCTATTAGGTGTACGATCCAGTTGTTACTGTCTGGGCGGAATGACAATGGAAAACTACCTCAGATATCATATGTGTAACAAAGATAAAGGCGATTTCAGTGTTTGAGCACTAACGGCATCTACCCACACTCCTGCTGACATCTGTGAAGGGTCTAACATGACAGTCAGGTAGATCGACCCTCTGCTTAGCTAAACAGTGTTGGCAGAGAGAGCGAGAGAGAGAGAGAGAGAGAGAAAGAGAGATTGAAAGGAAGAAATAAGAAGAGAGATAGAGAGATGCTATAGGTAGGTAGGTAGATTGTAGTGTGTTTAACGTCAAGGTTCAGAAGCAGAATGCTTCTATTCAAGACGACTCGACACACTCGAGCTACCGTCACAAAGATTAACGTAACTGTTATTTACTGATAAGTCACTGATAGGTAGCTAACCATGCAGTAACTAGAACTGCTACGTACCTGAATATTAGAGAGGCTATAGTTTCTATACAATAGTTAACTAACCTAAATATTTGACGATAATTATGTGTTTTGTCCCCAGCCTGTCTGCAATATTAAATAAGCTTAATTAAGTATTTATTAGCAATTACATTCATTTCATTATTTAGATACTTCTAATTACTAACGATTTGACAAATTAACGTTTGCAAACTCCATTTGCTAAATTGATTTTCTGACTCTAATATACGATGTAGGAGGTAGTCTACGGAGAATGAACCAAATGGAAGATGTAGGCTACCGTGTATTGTGAAGAGCTTAACGATGATATGGAAAAAGTAATAGAAAAGAACCCATAAACGGTAGGCCCTATTTATATCCATCAACGAGGGCTCTATAGCTGCACAAATAGCTCTACAGGATAGTAATTTAAAATATTCTCGATTTTATCCTTATTCTAATGTTTATTTGGCTTGCATTAAGCGAATATAGCAAAATTTGAAACGATTAATTCAAATGCATGATTTCAGAAAATGGCCTATAGTTGTCTATTGTTTGTGGGAGTGCTGGCTATGGTCGCAGTCAGCACAGAGGCTGGACTATTGGACGGTGTCTCTGGTCTTGGCACAACCATTGACAAATTGAGCCTATCAGGACTTCTGACAACCCTGCTCACACTTGTTGCGAATGTCGTCGTCAGTGCGCTGACTACTTTGGGTTCGACCGCCTCCAATCTGCTGTCAGGACTTACTGGAGGACTCAACCTCGGTTAAGTGTCTAGACCACGAGGACCTAGTGATCCTGACATGTAGGCTTCCATTCTGCAGTTGGTATAATCAATTTTATATCTAAACTGTTAATTCGATTAATTATCTTAGTATCGTTTGAATGGTTTAAAGGATAGCATTTGTCTGAGAACCTGTAGATCATCGATTGGAATTCCACTTAGAATCGTACCTGATAATGTCCTTTGTGATACGAAAACATACGTTAGACTTTGCTTTACCCGATATCTCAATACATTTTTTAACCAAACACAGACACAGTAATTTATTAGCTAAGAAGAAACTATGGAATTCAACTAAAGTTTTTCAATTTAGTGAAATCAATTAATCTGAGGATTTAACAAAGAGCATCTTTGTTAAATATGGATTTTCAAAGAGCATCTAAGGGTGGTTAAAGTTAAACCTTAAGATGATGTCTTTTCAATAGATGGAAATTTAAAATATGGAATAAAATCAGTGATACGCCGAAGTTACCTTCTTTTTGACTGACTAGTTAGATTAATTATCATAAAATTAATAAACGATAACTTAAGTCAAATTTCAACCGATTCTATTTGAATGACACTCTTAGTTAATGAATTGCAATCAATAATACAAAATAAGAAAAAATGAAGGATAGTTAAGTAAAAACTGTATTTAGGTGCCTATTCTGTGTTTAGAAGCTGATGATAGCAACGATTGAAGACGCATTTGAGATATTATCGGTAGGACTTCATGTGTATTCAGCTGGTCATACTATTACAAAGTATTACAGGCATTTGCCGACAAATAGTCAGAAGTCAGGGTATGTCTCAATGCGGAGTACGATATCACAAATCATTCTAATTATCAACCACTCTTGCCCTAATGTGATCATTACCTGACTATTTAAATGTATTTGGACATGATTTTTCATGGAACTAATGAATAAATGGATGAATTTATGTTTCAGGTGAAAGAGGATACCCCTGGTATTACCCACTGCTAAACAATTACATTAAAACATTCTGCGACTTCGTTTTATGTCGATGTCTGCTAAATTTAAAACAAATTATATAATTACAATAATAAATAGTTTATTTGTTAATTTATGCGAATTTTATTATAGCTCAATTGAACTACATATATGCATTCTTTTAGACAATCTCAGTAAACTAAAATTCAAAATTTAATATATAAATTGAGCATTTTCTTTTAAGGAATAATTTTCCCATTTCACGTTCTTGCAGTGCGATTTTTACGATTATGAAGTGTGTATTATACAGTATACTTAAGAATACGAGCAACTGTCTTACAACCTCATTTTCTGCGAATATGTCTCGCTTTCAATTAAACTTAAGGAAAATATTTTTCTTGAGCCGTTGATATAAAAACAACAAAATTAAAAATTTTATTTATATTTCATAATAACTGATCTAAGATTAGATGAACTACAGCTGCATTTAGGCTTATACTTATTTGGTAATCCTCATACATTTATTGCATATAATATGTACTTAGTCTTGTTAAAGCTTAAATACGAACAAAGTGCATAACATAGTATGTTTCCTGTTAGGCCTATATATATATATATATATATATATATATATATATATATATATATATATATTATTTTTGGTCAAATGTGTTCTATGCTGGAATATAGTAAAAATAAATATATTTCCAACCGACAGAAGAAATTAAAAATATTAGCTAATAACATTAAGGTAGAATAGAATTGATTCACGTGTGTATCTTGTAAGTAAGCTTTTAAACTTAACGATGAAACAGAAGAAGAACAATGGGACGCAAAGGCCTGTAGGTCTGAAAAAAGGTACCTTGAGGTCTGAAAACAGAAAAAGGTGCAAAGGTCGGAGAAATTTGACTGGATGAAGCCAGTGGCAATGTCGGTAAGATATTCGATCCCGGATCAGTCTGTGCAGGGTTCAAAGCCTGGGCTCGCCAGTCACTGATATCGCTTTCGAGTGAGGAAACTGACGTTAACATTAGCTTTACCAGATTTAGCTTTTACCAATTTTCCACATGATCTAGTGTGAGAATTTGATTATTTTTGATTGAGTTGAATCTGAATCAATTTTAACCTTAACCATCGATCGAACACTTCTATTGATTAATTTATTATCAAATCAACGAATAATGATCATCAGATTAATGTAGCTATTTAATTATCAAATAATTAAAGATTAATGGCTTTAGTATTACTGAAATGCTTATGAAATCACCAATGAGTAATAACCGTTAGCTTAATTAAATTAAGATATTGTGGCAATTGTCAAATAGGAAAGTTATTAAGAGATCGTGAACAAACATTGCAGAAGAAAGATATGCGAGATACGAAACAATGATGTCTATAATTTGGTATAATAAAAACAGTATAAACATGTGGTATTAAAAGAGATAGACATCAGCTTAGTTGACCATTTCACTATAATGCGTGTTTTACTTTTTAATTTAATGCAGTAATTTGAATTAGTGATGATTTAATTCGAATAAAATTCGATTACAAGACGTCATGACTACCTGAACCAGTTAAATTAATTAAATTAAGTAAAAATTACAAAACAAAGACACAACGTTAATTACAGGATATCCGGATGGACACTGGCCCCATTTAGCCAACAAGGATGTGATGTCAAATATGCGACGGAAACTTTGTAGGGCAAGTGACGCGGTTAACCTAACTACACTGAACTGTCTGGAAGACTTAACGCAAAATCCATTCAGTTTGTTTATTTGTAACCAAGCACATGTAACATACAAGCCCGTGTGCAGCTAGGCAGCTCTGAAATACTGGATAATAAATCTTTTAGTTACATTCTGCTGCTAATATCGGTCACTAAATTAACAAAAACAATTTGTAATTGTCACACATCTAATTGCTATTGAACTACTGTGTTAATTTTAATGTAGTTTAGCTGTTTGAATGTTATTTATTTTTAATGAATATTTTAAATATTCGTATAATATAGATATAATATATAAATATATATAATGTGTGTGTATATGCATGTATGTATATATATATATATATATATATATATATATATATATATATACAGAGAGAGAGAGAGAGAGAGAGAGAGTATGTAATGCATATAATATTTTATGTATATATATATATATATATATATATATATATATATATATATATATAATGTACAAGTGTGTGTGCGTGTGTAAGCCATATACATTTACATATTTATATAGCAAACTAACTAAATCGTAATAAAGCCGAGTGCGTCATGCTATTATAGGCAGTCAGAAAGCTGCCGCATTTATGATTCATCCGGTTATTGGCAATAACGATTGTCTGTCGAATTATTTCAACGTAATATTTCGTAATTATAATTAAAGCATAATATTAGCATTTCCAGCTTTTCATCTGCTCATGTGAAGACATGATATAACACAGCAACAGCTACTAGTGTGAGTCGTGTTGGATTCAAGTGTTATCTGCTTTAAATTTAGGCTGTAATTTAATTAAATTGTAATTCAAATTAATTAGTAATTACATTTAGAATCGTATCAAAGTAACAGCCTAAACGTTTAGGTAACATTTATTAATGAGTGATGTTTGCGGAATTTGGTAGTTAAGGATTAGAGCTATTAGTTAAATTACTCTATTTAGTGGATCCATTGAAGTAATTTGTAAAAATTTTGTCAGGTAGTCATGAAGACAGTATATTGCATTTATTGTCGTCTACAAATAGTTGTTTACAAGAGAGATAGAATGAACGTTAAACGTGCTAATTTAATTATGCTAAATATATAATAATTTAAAAATATTTATTTCTAAAAGATAAATATGCTAATTATATATTAAATAGTCGTGTAGGCCTATTGAAGTCCTTAACTTACAATAAATTTATTTAAATTACATGTATTTCTTGTCAATACGCGCAATTAAGATATCCAACGTACAAATTACCTTAGTTTATAAAAAGAATGAAATTATAAATTATACAACTAACTGACTAGTGGTTGATGCGCCACTATTATCAACAAACTACACGTTTTAACCCATTGCCTAATTAAATAATTAAATTAATTTTAAGAAAGATAATAAGAAATCTAGGCAAACTAGAATGGCGGATTATAATTCCTTACGTCATGACTGAATAGTTATCGTACTTGAAGTTGTCAGAAGAAAAAGTCTATTTTATTATTCTATAATTATTGTAAATTACTTTTTCCACTACTCATACTAACGCTAAGTATTAAGTAAATATTTGTTAAATATTTACTTATATTGTGAAGTACTAAAGTGTTACTAACTCTGGTCAAACTGGGATTCAAACAGATGACCCCATGTCTATGAGGCATGTATCATATCAAAGTGCCATCGAGCACGTAATCGGTCACTAGGATAAATTAAATTCACTTGAAAAAAGAAGAACTATAAGAAGAAAAATAATGATAAGAAGAAGAATAAGAAGAAAGGTTTAACGTCCATTTCCTCATCAGATGATGTCGGGGACGTCATCAGCAAATTAATATCACAATTCACAAATGAATAACAACATTGTGTCATTTAATATTAATACAATTTATTACTATTTTTACATTTGATAGACATATTATCTACTTTTCCGTATTGTCTGAAGAATAGATCAACTGTTAACAGCACGTGTCGTGACAGGAGTCTAAACAAGAACTGAAGAAGGCAACGGGAAGCCTCAGAGGCCATATTTTTCCAAGATATAAACTACAAAAGGTGTGGATAAGTAACACTTTGTGACCTGATTTACCTGTTGATCTATGCGTGATTTTCCAATAGAGCGCGAAAACGGACTCTGATTATGGATATGTACCTTGGACCTGTTACTTGTCAGAACACTATAGATTGAGAAAGAGATAGGCAGAGATAGATAGAGAGAGAGAGAGAGAGAGAAAGAGAGAGAGAGAAAGAGATAGAGAGAATTATCTAATTATAAACTTGTTTGCCTATCGCAGAAGCTTCAGTTCATCGTAGCCATTGCGAATAGTGTTATACCTAAAAGTGATTTTACATTTAGGCCTAATCTAACTAGCCAACAACAAAAACAACAATACGATTAGAGTGCTACTGTTGTCCATGACAACATTGAGCACTGTGGAACCAAATCAAAGCCGATGAGCAGAGTGAGGGGTTCATAAACGGTGCAAGCCAAAATTCGGGTAGTCAGTCCAATTAAGGGTACAAGCGGAATGGAGGTTTAAGTGTTGGTCTCAGTTTGTGAACGTTTGATGGATAGGAAACGTCAAAGAGAAAATAGCCCCATAATATCAGTAGTTTACCTAATTTTTTGGACTCTGTTAGTAACTTTGAACAAGCCTGATAGTGTTTTCTAAATGAGAAGCCTGATAGTGTTTTCTAAATGAGACTGTAAACCGTGATTATAATACTCTAGAGTGCGAATTATATGCTTATACATAATTGACTTAGAAATCAACGGCCTTATTGATTAAGTTTCAGACTGTTGCTCAGAAAATATTGGATTTAAATCAGATTTACCATCTTTCTAGTTTCCTGCAGAAATAAAACTAGTCTTTATTCAGAATTCTGTATCAATTACTGCAAAATAACTAACGAATTAGTATATAAGTATTAATTACTTTAAAATAAATAGCGCCTCTGACGATATTGATCATTGCAACATATACTGTTGAAACATTAAGAGAATCAAATCTATTTCAATTTTAGAAGTTACCACGTTTTGAAAGAATTACATATACGGGTATTAAAATGACGTCCAGTACTAAAACAAATTCAGTATTAATTGTAGTGATCCTATTAACTTTTCTTATGTTATCTGTACTTGGAACTCTAACCAGCCCCTCTACAGCAGTGTTCGCTGTTAAGTCCACTAAAGAGATTCTACCTTGTTCCACCAGCATTAGTCGACCAGTTCTGTGGTTGTATCGTCCATCCAGTGGCGCGAAGGCTTGGAATGCTCTATTTGCAGGTGCGTATTATTTTATTTTAATTATTAATTATTATTAATTAGTTATTTTAAATTTAGCAGCTTAATGTCATTGAAATCAAATTCTTCGGTAGTCATTTCAGATGCGAATAGCTTCATACATAACTCTATGTAAATAAATTTAAATATAAGTAAATTTACACGTGAAGGCATTTAAGTGTAAACGGATTTAAGGTAAATGAAATTTCATACAAATTAATTAAAGTTTTAATAAACTAAAATGAGGACCGGTAAAGCTAAATTTAATTTTCTATTACAACACTAGTGCTATGTCAAGTAAAAAGCTGGTAAAGCTAGTGTTAACGTCAGTTTCCTCAATCGAAAGAGATATCAGTGACGAGCGAGCCCAGGAAGTTAACCCCGCACATACATGTACTGATCCACGGTCGAATATCTTACCAACATCGCCACTGGCTGCAGCCACTAAAAGCTAAAGCTAAAGCTTAACGTCAGTTTCCTCACTCGAAAGCGATGTCAGTGACGGGCGAGCACAGGATTTGAACCCGCCTTTGATTTGAAAGCTCCTATAGCACAGGCTGGAGCCAGTGGCGATGTCGGTAAGATATTCGATCGAGGGTCAGTATGTACGGGGTTCAAATCCTGAGCTCGCTCGTCACTGACATGGCTTTCGAGTGAGGAAACTGACGTTAACATAAGCTTTAATAGCTTCTACCAGCTTTTTCTTGTACTAAAGAATAGATTAGGATGCTGATGAAGCTTCCATGCTAGCAAGGACTGAAAAGTAAGAAAATTAAATTTGAAACTGAATCTTAAACTTTTATAATGTGTATTCAGCAAGTCTTCCACGAAGATACAGCCTGACCTCAGATCCTGTGAGAGGTGAGTACAACCTGACGATCAGAGAGGCTCAACTGGAGGACTCTGGGATTTATCGCTGTGTGGATGATGAGGGGTTTGGATACGATGAAGACGTAGACAAGAACTCTGCCACAATAGAACTCGTTGTCGTAGGTGTGCACATATTTCTTAACTATAAGATGTAAACTAATAATTAACAATTAGTTTTTTAAGAAATATGATGAAGAGTTGGACAGGATATATCCTAAGAGGGAAGGTCTATTAATAGAGGTCATAGAAGATAAAAATGGTAGGAGAAAGATGCAAAGACAGGCCAAGATTAAGTATGTTAGATGATATAAAGACACACTCATATGTGGAAATGAAGAGGAAAGCAGAAGGCAGAGAAGAGTGTAGACGTTATATACCATGGACTTGCCAGTAGGCAGCGCACTAAGAAAGAGAGAGAGTTTGTTATTTGTATTCATTAATTAATCAATTAATTAATCAATTAATCAATTATTTAACTTAATGGAAACTAAGAAATAAAGAAACATAATATAACATAACACCACGGATTCAGGAAGCAATTGCACGTTTATATAAGATTCAATAAACCTTAACTAGACTAGCACCAATACTACTAATAACCAATACTTCAATATAAGACTGAGAACGACAATATATATAAGTACATTTACCAAAATAGCAAATAGACAACTATACGTATTTATATGACATTTCAAAATTGATATTTCATATTTATATGTAAATATGTTATAAACTCGACTGATTATTTAAGAAGCAACCATTTGAAATATTATTACAGTGGGCTACACTTAGCTAAATAGCACATCATCATTTTCTACCCTTGAATCCCAGTTTAGCTACGTCCAAGATACGAATAGAACTTCTTCAATTCCATCGATCCCACATCATATCAGTCAAGCCCCTATTTGTTTCCATTAGTTTAATTGAATTTTTGTAGTAATTTCTGGAGCCTAGGCGCTCACCAACCTAATGTCTTTTCTGACGCTGGTCTGGATCTTAAGCTGATCTCAAATAACATATCTACGCTAAAAACGACTTCTAATATATCATTTATCCCACCTGCATTAGTCACCCCCTGCGAAACTTGCAGTTGTCTATGTGCTAATTCTATAAGTTTACGAATAGCTATAGGTTGTACTTACTGAATTTTGTTTTATTAGTCTCTTTACGACTACGTTATAAATTTTAATAACTTTAATAAGGAAAAAATATTGGTACTCTTGTTATATATGTTTACTCTCTTTATTTTCTTTACACTGATTTAACTTTGTTTAATTTATATTATATGTGTTTCTTACTGGCTTAATTTTATAAATAAAGATTGTCTAAGCAACTTATTCAAATCGTGGTTCAAATCGCTCAATGTTTTATATTCAATGTATATTTTATAATTATGTATATTATATAATTCTATATTCAATATACATGTATATATATATATATATATATTATATTTATATATTATATATATTTCTATATGTATCTGTTTTATGTTTTATATTAATTATATCGCTTTATATTTAATATTCATTGTATTTTATATTCTTTATATTGTATATTCAAATCGTGCTTTATGTACTATATTTGCAGACGAGAATCTGAATTGTGTTTCCAGCACCGAGGGTCGATATTTGAAGGAGGAAACATTCGAGTCAGACAATCAGCCCTGTGGAGTGGTCAACATGAGCTGCAGCTTGAGGTATGGAGGCCCCCGTCCCCCCTCGATAGACTGGGAACTGTTGAGTGATAATAGGACGAGATCCTTGCAGAGGTTTACGAGAACCAGTGTTGTAGAGGACGGAAACAGTTGCATTATGACATCAGAGGTGATAGTGGGAGTGTCACACTGGATAAACGAGTCACATTTCAAGTGTAAGGTGAACGGGTTCGACGAAGCAGGGAGGAGGGTAGGAAAGAGTTCAGGACTGAGACGATTAACGTGGAGGTCGAATAAACTCACTATTGGACCTCTAGGTAAGTCTAACTATAGGTAACTGTAGGTAACTATAACTGTAGGTAACTCTAGGTAACTATGACTATAGGTAACTGTAGGTAACTCTAGGTAACTATAACGGTAGGTTACTCTAGGTAACTCTAACTCTAGGTAACTAACTCTAGGTAACTCTAGGTAACTCTGGGTAACTGTAGGTAACTGTAGGTAACTCTAGGTAACTCTAACTCTAGGTAACTCTAGGTAACTCTGGGTAACTCTAGGTAACTCTTCTTCTTCTTCTAAGTGCCGTGCCTGTTCCAAGCCTGGGCGGTCATGGTCATATTCCTCCATATGTCTCTGTTCATTGTTGCTCTGATTATCTCTTTTTCAGTGAACTGCATCCATTTGCTAAGACTCTTAATAAACGTCATTCGTTGTCGACCCTTGCATCTTTTTCCTTCTATTATTCCTATCACTACGGTATTTTCAACTATTTTGTTCCGTTTAATGTGTCCGAAAAATTTCATCTGTTGTCGTCGTATTCGGTTCAAAAGGTCACGACAAGTTGACATTCTTTGTAAAACGTCTTCATTTTTAACATGGTCTTTATAAGATATACGTAGCATTCTTCTATAGAACCACATCTCTGTTGCCTCAAGTTTCGATTCCATTACAGAAGAGATTGTCCAAACTTCACTTCCATATAACAATATTGGTTGAATATAGCACTGATGAAGTCTTTTTTGGTATCAATTGATAATTTATGGCTTCTAAAAATTTTTGACATTCTGTTATATGCCTCCTTAGCCATGGCTATTCTTCTGTTTATTTCCTTGTCACATTTCTCATGTTGATGAATAAGTGACCCTAAATATATGACTGATTCAACTTGTTTGACATTTTGACCTCTTAGGTAACTCTAGGTAACTCTAACTCCAGGTAACTCTAGGTAACTCCAACTCTATGTCTGGATTTACTATGATAATATCTGCCATAAAATGGTGCATAAAAGAATATATTATCCTATGATTTTCTTAACATATGCTGGGCATGAATTGAAAAATAACATAAAAATTTTAACTATTTTTCTATCTACTCCTAGATGTCGGATATGATTTGACGGGAAAGAAATGCACAACAACAATAGAGCGCAATGTTAGAGTGACTGGAATAACTAAACTCGATGACGAGATCTACGTCCTCTTGGACGGTATCTCTTGGATCACTGTCTACGATTCCCGCAGACTAACAAAACTACGCACTATTCCCGTTAACATGGTATGGCCATTCGGTATCGCGGCCAGCCAAATCGATAAAATCCTCTTCATTATTGACTCCAAGCGTGAATTCAACTGCATCCACAGAGTTGATTTGGTTTCCGGAACTTCATCCCGTTTCATTGAATTCAAGCAAGATCGTTGGTGGCCCTGGTCCATCTCCATCACCGCAAATCAAACCATTCTGGTGACGATGCAGATGGGGGAAACCCCTGATTACAGCGAAATACGCGAGTACTCGATGTCTGGAAATCAACTGAGAATAATTCGTCTGAATACAAGCATGCAGTACGCTTACGTCACGCTACAACTCTCCGAGAATCTGTTTGTGGTGTCACACGGGAAGAAAGACGCAGGAGCGATACACGAGAGCAAACATAGAGTATGTCTGGTAGATTCTAGGGGACAAGCGGGTAAATGCTACGGCGATGACCCGGGTCACGACTCGGGTCATCTCAGTTCTCCTAAGTCACTGGCGGTGGACAGAGAGAAGAAGCGTATATATGTGGGGGATCTGGGTAACGGTAGGGTGGTGGTTTTAGATGATAACGTAACTTACGTAGGTGAACTAGTCGTGGATTTGTTTGACGAATTTAATTCACCGCATAGACTTTTCTTTGACGCAGCCACGGAGCGTCTGTATGTAGGTGAGAGAGAAGAATCCACAGGTGCTCGTCTTATCGTTGTTAACCTGTGATTATTCTATGTCGTGGAAATGCTCTTTATCGTGGTGGGTTCGTGGTACAATTTTAGCAAACTTACTTAAAGCCGTAAACAGTCAGGTCATCGCAGTATAATAAGACTAATCTTCAGTGTTAAGAATATTTGTATTTATCAATACAGATGTTTTATTTACCATAGTTGACTAGGTATTTATAGGACCTAAATATTATTAATCTATAGAATGTAGATAGACGCCTTTGTATTGCATCTTTATTTCTTTTTAAAAAAAGGCTGAATAAATTATATTCACCTTATAAGATAGTTATTTGGCATTTTTATTATGCATTTTCCATGCAACTGTCGCTACGAATACGACAATAATTAGCTTGCAGCTGTTTTACTACATTCCTTCGGAAAATTCTATTTGAACTTTTCCTCTGCACTATATCACAGAGGAAATGTCAAAGCTTTGCTGTTTTGCAAAATAACAGCAACAATTTTATGCTGTTTTGCAAATAATAGCAACAATTTTATGCTGCAGTTATTTTGAGTAGTGATCTACCGGATCTTACAAATCAAATTTAGTCATTCTCTATCAATAAATATACGTAGCCTATTGCAGTGTGAATAGAGTTTTTGCTGCTAGACTCTATTTCTGTCTAATGTTCTGCTGACTGTTCAACCGAGTTCTAACATTTTATGAATTCTTTAATAAGAATTTATTCTGTTTCTCAATTTTCGTCTACCGAGCGAAAACGCTTTCACCATTTCACGACCTTCTGCGTCGTGTATTGCAATTATCGCTATATCTATATCTATCTGCATGTGTTTCTCCTTTCATTTTACTTCTATTCGACGTTGTTATATGAGCCAGATGGGTTTATCATTCGTACTTGTTGGGTTGAATGTGATTACTGTAAATAGTGTCAAATAAAAGTAACAGTACAGTCATCAATGATAACATCGACACCATTGAGACAAAATCTAGCCGGCGAGGAAAAAGAAGGTCCAAAAACGGTGCAAATTCCGAAATAATGAAAATCAGTCCAAAGTAAAGGGAATTAAAGAAAAGGAGGTTTAGGAGCAAGAAAATGATGTTTAGGCGCACACTTACTGTCTTAATGTGTTTACTGTCGTAAAACACGTACATTGAAGTTTTAACCTGGTTTAGTTTAAACTATTTAAGATTTGAATATTGTAGGTTAATTTTAAAATTACAAAATTTAAATTTCCAATAATAATAGAAACAATTAGAGTTCTACTGTCGTCCATGTCAATATCGAGAACTATTGAGACAGATCTAAGCCGGAGAGCAAAAAAGAAGGTCCAAAACGCTGCAAATTAAGTCCAAAGATCAGTCCGACAACCCATCAACTCCAGCACTGGCCAGTATTGTAGTAGTCACTTGAGGCATGTTATTTCTTGATAAGTATTGAGTTCTCAGTCACAATAAAAAAGAATTTATTTATTTATACTCCAGTTTCTCTTTTGCGTATTTCCTGCCTTTCTTTGCTTTCTTAATTTTTCTTTTTAGTTAATTTTTCATAATGTTTCTTTTCTTAATTTTTCTTAATTTCGCCATTGGCTAGAGTCAATGGCGAAGTCGGTAAGATACTCGACCGCGGATCAGTAGATTCGGGTTCAAATCCTGGGCTCGCCCGTCACTGACATCGCTTTCGAGTGAGGAAACTGACGTTAACCTTAGCTTTACCGGCTAGCTTTACTGTTTCTACCAAGCAGTAGTGTTGTACTAATTAAACTATTTTAATTAAGTTTACTACTTTACTTCAAGTTTACTTTAATTTAACTATTTTATTTTAACTGAGTTAACTATTTTAACTCTTTTAACTAAATATCTATTAATTACTATTTTATACGAAGCAGTAATGACTAGTAATGATTAGTAATGATTAGTATTGATTAGTAATGATTAGTAATGATTAGTAATGATTAGTAATGATTAGTAATGATTAGTTTATGACTCAGGCAGACAAAATAATTCCCATTCCGTTGTCTGCTCTGACTAAGAAGGCATTGAAGCAGATATATAATAATAATAATAATAATAATAATAATAAGAAGAAGAAGAAGAAGAAGAAGAAGAAGACTGTTAACATTAATATTAATATTAATTTAAATTTTATTTTAATTTTAATTTTAATATTAATAATAATAATAGAGGTTTAATGTCCGTTTCCTGATACAATGATGATGTCAGGGACGTCCCCTAATCACATGGATATAACTGTAGCAAAAAATTAGAATGATTTGTAGGCCCTACAATAAATTAATAATCACTAGTATGGGCGGAGAGAAATGTCCAGCTTTTAACACTCCATGACACTCAGGTTTTATTTCCTCGCTAGATGTCGCGCAGATGTTGTAACTACCTCTTTCTCTTCCGGTGCGAGAGAGCGAGAGATGGTGACTCAAATCTCTACTTTTGTTGCTTCCAGTGGCGACCACTGTCGTTGAGTTGCGGTAAACATGTACGTCGTTATAGTAGAGAGGTGCCTAGTAATGTAGCCGTCAGCTATCAAATAGATATGAGCAAATATCCTCAACTATTAGATGTAGAATAGTAAGAGTCTTCATTTTAGTCTCTAATATAAGTTTAGATAGCTGATAGGTTTTTTAAGAGTCAGATTGCTGTGGTTGTAAACGCATAGTATTCAGTTTCTTCATATTGAGATACTTTGGAGTGAGTTTCGTTTCATCGGTAACATAGATAAAGCTAATGTTAACGTCAGTTTCTTCACTCGAAAGGGACGTCAGTGACGGGCGAGCCCAAGACTTTGACTCCGCACATACTGATCCGCGGTCGGATATGTTACCGACATCGCCACTGGCTCCAGCAAGTTGGCATCCAAACCTTTAGATAGTTATTGCAAATAATTTAAGCTTACATAAGAAAATCCGTTCAGATTTTCACTTCGTTGTTCAGTAATGCTACTTTGCTGAACTTGTGCACTTTAGTATTTAAGCATTTTTTTAAATTTATGTGAATTAGTGAAATATACTTTGTAAGTGGAAGCTTTACGCCATTTTTCCTTCTGTGTGGAATATTGAAAATCAGAAACTGTATTTGTCACATTTTGTAAATACAACTCACATCTATGCATGTAGATACTTAATCAGTATTTATATTGTTAAACCCATCACGTTGCTTCATAGGATTTTATCTCTGTAGTTAGCATATAACTCGATAGAGGCATATTTTGTTGACTAAAAATTATTCTATTATAACAACAAGTTCTTAAGTGCTGAAAACATGAAGAACTATCAAACCTGTAAGTTTAGTTAGATTTAAAGATATTGGTTGTAAATATTAGACAAAGGTGATAAGCTAAAGGTTAGTAAATTCTATAAATTATGTTATGTCAAATAATATTAACTGAGTCTGACAGAAAATGCCGAATAAATTAGAAAATGTAATCAATAAGTGATATCAATCAATCACTGACATCAGTCAATCACTGATATCAATTAGTCAGTTACATCAATCAATCACTGAAATCAATCAATAATATCTGTCAATCACTAATGTAAATCAATCAGTGATATCAATCACTGTCAATCACTGATATTAATGAAACACTGTTATAAATCAATCAGTGATAGCAATCAATCACAGATACAATTCAATCACTGATATGATATCTTTCAATTCACTGATATGAATTAATTACTGATATCAATCAATCACTGCTATCAATCAATCACTGTTTTGATATCAATCAATCACTGAATAAATGACTACAATCAATCAGTACAACGAAACCTGATCCAAAATATATAAAGCTAAATAAATAAAGTAAAATATAAGTGGATTAACAAGAAGGTGTTTGAAGTAGCCTAAGGTTTTAATCTGAAATGTTATCTAGTCCTATAGCAATTTAAATTCTGAATTGTCACGTTGAATTGATATTTTGTTGAGGTTAACCTTTCCCCAGCAATAGTTAGGAAACCTTGCGTAAAGGTTGAAAACCTTTCTAGAGTAATATCTGGAATGGTTTACACCAAAGAATGCCTGCAGCTTTTAGTTTTCAAAATCTATTTCTTCAAAATACAAATATTATAAATTACTTTTTATTGATTTACATATGCAATTTTATTCAGAGCAATTCATATTTTACTTACAGAAGACTTGTACATGAACTATTTAGTTGTCTAGCTACAACTTTCAGTGAATAACCTCTGGAATTTGCATTGTAAAACCAAAGTAAACTGCACCCGTTCAAAATATTTTGAAGATGTTCAGTTAAAGGTTGGTGCATGCTTTAATTAAACTATTTTATATCTATTAGTCGAATCGTTAGTGAGTATACCTATTAGTGGCAGATCACATAGGCTTCACTACTGCAGTCTACTGTAGTTTCAGTACCTGAAGAAATATTGAGATTTCCTGAGCATGTCTTTCCACTACACTCTAAATAATTTACTTCAATGCACCTGCAACGAAAATAGTTACTATGAATTTACTCTTAGGTATTCCTTGTTCCAAGCATTCCCTGCTCCAAGCATTCCCTCTTCCAAGCATTCCCTGCTCCAAGCATTCCCTCTTCCAAGCATTCCCTGCTCCAAACATTCCCTGATCAAAACATTCCCTGTTCAAAATAGTCCCTGTTCCAAGCGTTACCTGTTCCAAGCATTCCCTGCTCCAAACGTTCCCTGATCAAAACATTCTCTGTTCAAAATAATCCCTGTTCCAAGCGTTACATGTTCCAAGCCTTCCCTGCTCCAAACATTCCCTGATCAAAACATTCCCTGTTCAAAATAGTCCCTGTTCCAAGCGTTACCTGTTCCAAGCATTCCCTGCTCCAAACATTAACTGATCAAAACATTCCCTGTTCAAAATAGTCCCTGTTCCAAGCGTTACCTGTTCTAAGCATTCCCTGCTCCAAACATGCCCTGATCAAAACATTCCCTGCTCCAAGAATTCCCTGCTCTAAACATTAACTGTCAGCTTAAATCAAGGAAGCACTTCAAGAGCTTCTCTGACATTTCTCAGGAAGAACTCGTTTACATATTTACTGCGTAGAGAAAAAGACGATTTTTTTAGAGATAAATTGAGTTTAATTGAAAGAACCGACTAAACTTTCGATTCCATTTACTTGAGTACGTTCAAGTATTTATAACCGGCATAAGTGAAAAATATAACAAACAACTCGTGCTTTCGATAAATTATGTAGCTTATGACTACATGTACACTGTTGGCCCACACAGTCGCTGACTCACAGTCGCTAATGGGCGTGTAATGAATTGTCTCTTCACTCCATATAGAATATGAGGAACTTTGCTCTTAGATAGGTGAGGCAACTTTCATTTGTTTTTTACGACGACTATGGAATTATACAGAGCAGAACCTTAGGTCTACCCTTGACTTTGCATTGTTTGCAGTACTTTTACGATTTTATGATTTTATCGTGCAACTTGAAATTAAAGAAATAAATGTCATGAAGAAAGAACTGGATTTAGGAGACAGATAGTTAAAGCTAAAGCTGGTAAAGGTTAACGTCAGTTTCCTCACTTGAAAGTGATGTCAGTGACGGGGGAGCACAATATTTGAACCTCGCACATACTGATCCGCATACTATTACAAAACGCTATGAGAATATAACGACCTATCCATCAACCTGGGTCGATGTCATGGGCGTAAATTAGAGGTAGATACTTTAGCACTACGAGTTACTTCTGAGATTACCAATGATTTAAATCTGTTACATGTTCTGTAACAGATTGTTACATGTTAAATGCCGCAATTTCTGCACCGGATGACATATTTGAATACATTCTATTAAATGACTATGTCTATTCCAACAAGATTTCTATTGCAATTGAATGCTGAGAAGTTACATTAGCTGACATTAGCCATTAGCTATTAGACATTAGCTGACATTAGCTATTGGACATTAGCTGCAAGTGCTGCTTAAATACTACAAGAACAGAAAAGGTTGCGACACAACTGCTCCAATAAAATTAAATTCAGAGCCTGTGTATAGCGGAGGCTATTTATTCAAATATTTTATAATATTTTCAAAATTCAGAGATTGAAAATCGTTTATGCAAATGATTCCAGACTGGTGGTGCTTTAGTGCTAATGTAAATTAATAATATGATTTTAATTTAGTGTCCATTGGCTGTACATTATTCGTTTCTATCAGTAAAATGTCTGAATATGCGATATAAGCAAATACAATTTTTACAAATGTACGCGAATCGCTTAGTTTGTTATTTATGAGTGGAAGACAAACATAATAATAATAACAACAATAATAGCATAATTACAGTGCTCTATTGTCCAGGAAAACATTGAGCACTGTCGAATCAATTTCAACCGTAGTGCGGAATGTGGAGTCCAAAAAAGCTGTACGAACCAAAATTGAGTCCAATGAAAAAATAATTTCATGTACAGGAAACCAGTGTAAGAAAGCAAGAAATGGCAGATAGAAATAATTACCCTTTTGTAATCAATCAGTTCTATTTCGTTCGTAACAGAATTATACAATTGGATATATACAAAAGCTGTTATAATAAACTGGTTAAATTCGTGAAATAATGTATCTCTCATTATCTGCTCTAAGAGAGAAAACATGTCAGGAATGAGAAGTGTTTGGGCGGCTCTAGATTTCCACTAATCTACTGAGCCCTACGTTTTCTACGATAGGGAATAGTTTATTCCTAATCTTCATGTTTCCTCTTTCTAGCATTATCCATCTCTCTCTCTCTCTCACTCACTCTCTCTCTCTCTCTCTCTCTCTGATGTTATCTCACTCTCTCTCTCTCTCTCTCGTTCTTTTTCTCTTCATATATATTTCTCAATCTCAATCACTAAAATGATGATATTCAAGCGCTATAAATGTTAGTCGAAGCTGAGGAGGGCACTGGGGGCCCACCTCGTCATTAGCAGAATTCCCAAAGAATAATGGTATATCAAAAGAAATGTTAGATGATTTAATTTAACTTAAAGATCCACTCGTGAGATGACATGAAGAGGAAAACGGAAAATAGAGGTGAGTGGAGGCGTTATATAGCATGGACCTGCCAACAGTCTGTGCACTAAGAGAGAGATAGAGAGAGGATGAGATAGAGATCTCAATCCCTCTTTCTTCAGCAAAGACTTATATTCTCCGTCTTTCTTATTCAACCGAAAGTATATACATGTAGCATTTAGCATTCTATCAATGTCTGATTCAACCAAGATTGTAACATTAAATGAGCTCTAACATGTTAGTGATTTATAGCAAACTGTTCATATTTATGCACTTTACTTATCAAAACCTATTGTCTTGAATAACAACCATAACTCAACTATAGACTCATTATCGTAATTAAACTACAATAAATATAATAATTAACACAATTAAGCATAATTCAGCTGTAGAATCACCTAGATGTCTGGAAGGCCTTCTTTATATCTCACAGTATTGCTTCATTTGTATCTGCGTTTGTCTAATTCCACGAATCAATTTGCAGTGCTGTTTTTTCATATTCTCAAATTTCCAGGTTCCCACGCTCGAATTAAATAAAAAGAAAAGCAGCGACATATCAACTCTGCCGAGAGTCTTTGATATACAACACGTTGTATCAGTTATATCCCTGCACACATTACATACTATTGCCTCGGATCTTAAGATTTGTTTAAGACTTCTCAGGAAATAATGTTTTAGCGATAATTATAGCCTCCGGGAAATACCCTCTTGAGATTTTGTCCAGTCGCTGTCAGATCTTGTTAAGTCTTCTTCATTCACTTACTCTTTTCATTTCATGCTCTAACTCCTTTTCCTCTCTCTCCCTCTCTCTCTCTCTCTCTCTCTCTCTCTCTCTCTTTCTCATCCTCTGTGTCTCTCTATGATAGTCCATCAAAAATGATTAAATTCCAACATTTAACAAACAGACTCCAGATTTTTCGAAAGCAATGATCTGACCTTGGCAATATTCGTTTTGAAAAGGCAAGCAGTCCTAGCAAATTTACTCTTGTTACTTTTAAAGCAGTTTGTTCTAAAAATAATTTTCGAACTAATACACATAACCAACAACCTTCCTCATAGCGAGATACTGCTGAAATGATTTAATACAAATCTCTCTGTCAATCCCTGTTCCAAGTCCTGTCCTGTGTCAATGATAAATGAAATATTGACTATTGGCTTGATCTGTAAGACTTGACTAATAGCTTACCTGATAATTTGTAACACTTTTCATTAATTAATGCAAAAGTGCTAGATTTAAATTAATTAAATTTAAAGCAATTCGAATTTCAGTGGCGAAACTATTCCGAGCCCCTCCCCCCTTGCATTCTTCTGGTTGCGTCACTTATCCTGGAGAAGGCTTGGGCGAAGCGAAAAAATGTGGACGCTGCCAAAAAACAATTTTCGGGTCCCTCTTAGAATATTTGTGGATCAGCCACTCGGTATATAAATAGATTCCTCCAATTCAGACTCCTCCAGAAGTAACGACACTCATGAAGGTAAAAATGTCGCCCGAGGCGTTGCTATGGCAACAGAAATGGATGGAGAAATGCGAGTGATGAGATGTGATTGGATGTTTGACGAGAGTTCTTCTAAGGGTCACGTGATGGGAGCAGATATGCTCTGACTAGAGATACAAGGTGCATTGCATGACTATGCAAATACATCTGCGTGACTATGCAATACATCTACATGACTATGCAATACATCTACGTGACTATGCAATGCATCTACATGATACTAGAAAATTGTGAATTGTGAAATTGTAAAACAGTGTCAGTACTTCGTCGTGATCTGCGAGGTGTCGTCATACTAAAAAGAAATCTAAATAAATTTATAAATCATCTTCACCATCATCAGTTCCTTGCGTTCTGTATAGAACATACGGCGGCAACATTCCTCCATTCGTTTCTATCATCAGTTTTAAATGACAGAGTCTGAGGTGAAATGAACCATCGTGGGTTCGAATCCCAGCCGCGCTGATCTGAGAATAAAATCTCGGACGTTCACTGGACTGGGTACACGGAAAATGGACGAAATTGCCTAACGGATTTAACATGTGATATTTAAAGTGATAGATATAAACGTAGTTGATCATTTCACTATAATGTGTGTTATTATTATTATTATCAGCAATCTTCACAGCGTCTTCTCATAAAATGTTTAATGCTCTCAAATCCTTGTTGATCGTATTTAGCCAAGTACTTCTAGGTCTTCCCCGTCTCCTTTTTCCTTGAGTTGGCTTCCAGTTAACTGCAGTTAAATTTATAAATGAATTAATAAAATTTGAGTAATGAGAAGTCTACTATTAGTTTGTTTGATTTGTTCCATCGTCTGGAAGAAGAGGTTTAGGAGAGAACAGTATGGATGGAAAGATTTCATCAAAAATATTGAGATAAGATGGAAAGAAAAATAAAAGAAAAAAGTAGTCAGATAGAGTAACAGTTACAGAATCAAAGAGAGAGAGATAGAGAGAGACAGAGAGAGACAGAGAGAGAGAGAGAGAGAGAGAAAGAAAGAGAATGAAAAGATAAATAGAGAATGGAAGAGAAATAGAAAGAGCATGGAATAGCGATGGTACTTAAAAAGCGAAATAATGAAAGAACAAATTGTGTAGAAAGCAATGAGACAAAGGCATGCAGTGAGTGTCACACGAGACATTACGTTACCGCATGGATTGCTGATGGAAACTAAATATTTACTTATGCGATACATCGAGAAAGCTGAGATAAAAAATGTTTAGGTTACTTTACGTCTCTTTTGTGCTCCTCGGCATGATGTTGGTTCAAGATAGTTTGATAGCTCGATGCTGTCATTGACCATGTCTTCTTAAGTGCACTGCAAAGTGGCAGGTTTAAGGTACAAATTCATACTGAAAGTCTGATTTCTCGCTCCAAAAGAGCACTCCTTAGATCAACAAGTTAATCCCTTCACCAAGTCTATGCATTATCCATACCTTATGTAGCCTATAGCTTGGAAAAATATAGCTTCTGAGGTGGTTTCCTGTTGCCTTCTCAATTAGATGGATCAATTACCCGGGGAAAATATTTCATGGTGAGGTGGGTCCCCTCTTGCTATCCTCAGCTCCTGCTTTAGTCGCCTCTTGAGTACACGCAGTAGATTGTTTTCGGTTGCCTTATTCTGCAGTGGTCCAACCACACCCGAGCACAACACGGGGAATTGATCATGTGTACCATAAATATTGACCAGGTGCAATTTATTGCAACAAAGAATATTCATAAAGAATTTACCTAATTTAATTATTGATATTACATCCTAAGTTAAGCGACGATTTCGTGTTTAAATTTCTCTTTTACTTGTGGCCTCTCTAATGGTTAATCCGTAGTTACTGTTATTCTGTTCGTTCTTTACTTTTCATTTCTTGTTCTATCGTTACTGTTATTTTGGTGAATGAAGATCATATATTAGAAATGTGTGTGCAAAATTACGTTACGATTTTGTCTGGATATATTTAGCACACAAGCTATTTATAGTGACAAAGAACACTCATAACATTTATATGTAAAAATTTGTTATTTTTGTAACGCAGTTGTGAGCACGTTAATGCATTGTATGCTGATGGAAACTAAATATTTACTTACTTTATCGGGCAAGCTGAGATAAAATGTGTGGGATATGTAGAAAATAGGAAAAAAATTGGAAATGTTACTTAGGCCTAGAATATTAAATACATAAAATAAAGCACGAAACTAACAAGAACAAAAGTTCATTAATGCGTACTTGTACACGAGCTTGTTGGCTGATTTGGATTTAATTTGAAGCAAATAAGGTCACTTACGAGAAATATCAAAGTAATCTTTAGACGAAAACATTTATTATATTTATGCCATGTTCTAGCCAAGAGGGATTCTCAGATTTAAATTTAACTTTCAACATATCAGCCACGATGACTGAATCTGCTGGGAAGTTAAAATGATGAGGTAAATCTGAAATAGTGATGAAGAAATTTGTATGATTTAATATTTTAATCTAAAAAATTAATAATTTAGAAACCAGAAAATTATATTCGAAATCAAATTAGCAATATCCTGTCCAGATTATAGAACTTAAATAAGTAAGTTATTCGAGGATACTTTGCAAAGACGTTTACCGTGTCGTGTCCTAGACTCTGAAGAATAAATCAGCTGAATTGCAAGATGCGAATGAATAAAAAAATAAACAAGACAAAGGAATTCAACTCAGAAGTCTTTTTTTCCTAAGAAAATATGAAATATTAATGTATGAATAGGACATGGGAATTTGAGAATAAATTAATTCTTTAATCGATGATGTGATCTTTGGAACCTGACAGTAATAATCTCAGTAGAAATCTGCACCTGGGACATGATACTTGAGTCTGCACTATGAGGCTACTCTGTAATGTATATTTCGAAAGACAGTAGTCTGGATATTGAATAAAAGGCTGGTAAAGTTAATGTTAACGTCAGTTTCATCGCTCGAAAGCGATGTCAGTGACGGGCGAGCCCAGCATTTGAACCCCGTACATACTGATCCGCGGGAAAAAATAAAACTAAAATCGTAAAATAATAAAAATGTTGTAATATATATAGCTCGAGCTTAGCCGTCATCATCATATGATACTATCACAATTTCTAAATCAAACGACATTTCAAGAGGATTCACAAGTGGGACTTTTCTCCATCCAATTAATCCACTTCAGAATGTCAACTGACAACTTCAGACGTTACCATGGAGCAACTTCAACGAGAACTTCTACTTCAATGATTCGAGTATACGGCTCGTCGGTGTCATTGACGATGGTAGCACTCTAATTGATGTTACATGTTGTTGACAAGGAATACGTGACGAATAATACGTTTCGGAGACCAAATCTTTCATTTTCTCTAACACTGTTCTACAGATGAAATCGATTTATTGACTTCTAATTGTGAGTAGATATCTATGAATGGAACGAAGCCAGTATTTGTGCCCGTCGACTGACAGGCTGCTAGTGTCATATAAAGAGCTATTAAGTAGAAATTTCACTAAGTTCTACGATCATTTACTTGCAAGGAATATACGTGTACAGTACAAGAAGTCTCTCTTCATTGTTCCTTTTGGTAAACACATGACATAACAGCACGTGTTAAAGAGCTTCCGTCTTCATTTGATGATTTCAAGATTTTGTTATTGTGTTATTATAATCCTTATTCAATATTCATCATTATTAGTCATGCATATTATATTATTATGATGGTTGTATATCGCTAGTCTCTCCTCTCTCCACTAGTTTTCCTAATGGTTAGAGCCTCAATTTTGTCATGGACGACAGTAGCACTATAATTCCGTTGTTGTTGCCTAACAGCACTGGTTTAAGCTGGTGCATATTTTGGAATAGTCTTCTATCACTCTGAGTTTTATTGATTTTTTTAATTTTAGCTATTTTTTATTTTTATTTAATTTTTTTATTTTTTTATTTTTTATATATTTTTATATTATTTTATTCAAATCAGTCAGCTCTCGGTCTGAAGATATGGTCGCACATCCATGTACTAACCTAGCCCGACATTTTGCTTAATTTCGTCTGGGAAGTGTACGTTCTACCAATCTATTAATCCAAATCCATACCTTTTCTTAACTGACATAAGATATCCAACTGTGGATCAGTATATGTGGGTTCAAATCCTGGGCTCGCCCGTCACTGACATCGCTTTCGAGAGATCAAACTGACGTCAACAATGGCTTTATTTTTTTACATTTTAATAATTTGCCATGCTGATTGGCACATTAGTTGGTTGATAGATTTACTCGCTGATTGATTGGATAATTGAGTGATTGGATCACTGATTTATTGACTCACTGATTGATTGACTCATAGATTGATTGAGTCACTGATTGATTGACTCACTGATTGATTGGCTCACTGATTGATTGGCTCATTGAGTGATTGTCTGACAGCATGATCTTGTGTGGAACTGTACACTGTACACTGTACAGGGTGTATTACTCTTTTTGGTGTTCTTAAGAATAAATACACAAATAAATAAATAATTCATTAATTAATTAAGTAAATAAATAAATAAATAAAGAATGAAAGAAAGAAAGAAAGAAATTAATTCAATCCGGTTGCCTCACGACTGATTTACGTAGTTAAGCAAGTTATAGTAGACCATCTGCACTACAGTAATTTCATGCAAGACCCAGCCATAATGGAATGTTTACAAGACATACATTTTATATATGTATATTGGAATACGCCATTAACAAAAGGTGTCAAATTTAATCAAATCTTACGGAAGAACACAAAGAAGATCTGAGTATTGCACATCAGATAATTAGTCAAAGAAAATGTACAAAAAGCATTGCACGTGCTTATTTGGCTTCATTACTTCAATATCTTTATAGATATTTTAGACATTTTCAAATTTTTAATTTAATGTTTTATTTTAGCCAGGTTTCTATTTGACAGGATCTTATTATAGCATTTGAATTCACTATTTTATTTTTGCTATATTTCTATTGACAGGACGGTATATTATTACCCTGTATTTAGAATTTTATTGTTATTTAGTTAGGCCCTATATGTTTTATTGGTCGTCTGTTACGAGTGCAGCTTTTGGAAGTGGAGTAGGCAAACTGCACCAGTTTTTTTTCTAAAGTATGCTGTGGTATATGTACCACATAAAGGATAAGGATAATCTGTGAAGTATGGATTTGGACCAATCGATTCTTTCCTCTCTATATTTAGACAGTCCGCATGTGGTTATTCAAATAAAAATTCCTTCACGATATATTTTTGAATCGCTTGCCGTACTCTCCGTTGACATTAAATGTGGAGTTTTAAGTTCTATGTTAGTCTACCTTTAATTAGATATTTTTCTTAAACTAATAATAATTAATAATTATAATTAATATAATAATAATTAATAATTAATATAATAATTATTATAAGTTAATAGTTTATTATATCTGTGTTTTGCTAAAACATTGCGTTGTGCCCGGGTGTGGTTGGACCACTGGAAAATAGGACAACCGCATACAATCTTCTGCGTGTACGTAAGAAGCGACTAAGGCAGGAGCTGAGGATGGCAAGAGCGGTACCACCTCACATTCAATATTTTCTCCCCGGATTAAAAGGTAATTAATCCATCTGACTGAGGAAAGCAATTGGAAACCACCTCAGAAGCCATATTTTTCCCAAGCTATAGGCTACATAAGGTAAGGCTAAGTCTTAGCCTTCGTGAAGGGATTAACTTGTTGATCTAAGGAATGAGAAAGGATACTTTGGGTATATATATATATGTACCTTGAACCTGCCACTTGGCAGTGCACTGAAGAGAATGCTATAATATCGCTTTATGATATAATTGTGTGGAAATTGATTGCAGGGGTGGGGTTTAACGCACTGTTAGAGCCCTACATGAACTGAGTTAAAACCCGGAACGGCTACTACAGTAATTGTATGAAAAATTAACCATCGTGAAAACTCGCGTACTTACAACTTTGAATAAAAATCCATGGTGGTGGAAGGTTATTCATAAATGCGCGCTAGCGACAGATCTATATTTTTTGTCGACGATTTCTATAATAGATGTGAAAATCGAAAATAAAAAAACGAAAATGACAAAAATATTACAACTCGTACATGAATTCTGTAATATAAGCAGTATGATGAAAAATCTATAAGTTAACGACAATTTTTTTTCGATTTGGTCTTCTAAATATTATTTCTTCATATTATTGATTTCCGCGAGCATAGCTAAATTAGGAAATCGTTAGCGACTACGATGCTAATTTAATCGTCCCTAGATGCTAAATATAGTAACAGGGTTTTAAATTCCCTTGCAAGCGGTCAATGCTTAGAAGCAGGCTGACCTTGTAAGCGTTAGGGAATTATTTAAAGTTGCATACCTATTTTTAGAGACTAGTCTAGCACATTTCAAAGCAAGCTAGAACTCCATAAGTTCGTATTTGTAAACCCTCACAAACTAGTTAACCTTATGTATGAATCTTTAGTACACGGTCAAGTATTACAATGTAATTACTTTAGTCTTAGTACCCACGTCTATAAAAAAACTTACGTGCATCACACTCTCAGTATAGAGACGTGAGACTTAACATACAATGTATTTGAAAACGTCTTAGGCAAATGTGATGTAAGTAGGTAAGTAAGTATCGCATAAAGCCAAATATGATTATAAAGATATCATTAACCATGGAAAGGGTGATAGCAAACTGTCAGAACCTGTAGCATATGCTCTGCTCAAGAAAAAATCAAAGCTTTTTTACTGGGTTAAATTTGTTGCAACGAAATTGAACTATAGTCAAACTATGGATAGAAAGTATGAACTTTTGTAGTTCTTGCAAATTTGGACCTTGCAATTTCGCAGAAAGTTAGCACTGGAATATTTCCGTAATTGGTGACCCATTGATTAGGATACCTAACAACGTAAGAATGTGGCTTGAAAACTTGCTTTTAAATGATTTTGTAGTAGATTTTTAATTATATATATATATATATATATATATATATATATATATATATATACCTGTATATATATATATACATAGAGAGAGAGAGAGAGAGAGAGAGAGAGAGCGAGAGAGAGAGAGAGAGAGAGAGAGAGAGAGAGAGAATGTGACACCATTAGGTATTGGCAAAATTTATTATTTAAATTAAACCTGGCTTGTTTGGAGCAAGTAATGCGATTGTCATCGTGAGCAACATAAGTCACTTGATTAATAATTGAAATTTACAGTTCTCAAACAACGTTAACGATTACCGTTCCTGGAGGCCCCTCAACTAGACGCTAGATATACTAAATTCTTAAGTAATTTCGCCATTGTATAAGGCTAATGTTAACTTCAGTTTCCTCACTCGAAAGCGATGCCAGTGACGGGCCAGCCCAGGATTTTAACCCACACATACTGATCCGCGGTTGAATATCTTACCGCCATCACCACTGGTTCTAGGCAATGTCGATATCGGAGTATATTACTTATCCTTAACACTTATCTGTATATTCATGATACTGTACGTGTAAAGTCAGTCTATCTCTCTTTCTCT